>VZSG01000283.1:960921-992396 GCA_013398315.1 Nothoprocta pentlandii
TCTTTAAAACCCGCTTGGATGCAGCCCTGTGCCACGTGCTCTAGGTGACCCTGCGTGTGCAGGGGGGTTGGACTCGATGACCTCTGAGGTCCCTTCCAACCTCAAGCATTCTATGATTCTATGATTCTATGATTTTACTTTTTGCAAAAGGAACAGAAGGAGGTTTGCTTGACCTTCTGAAAGTCATAGATCCTTTAGAATATTCTTACGTTCATAATGACATTTTGGCCTAAGGGCATGAATGTACCACAGGGACTCTTTTGAACTGTTTCAGGGACAGTTTGAGATGAAGAGTTATTTTATGCAACTGGAAGAGTTCAAAATATAGATGATTCGGCAAAAGAAATCTCTTAAAACATATCCTTGATCTTACATTGCAAAATAATCTGTGGCTAAGTAGTAGAGACAGTAGATCATAAAATCTCTTTTTGCTTGAAAAGTAGAAATCTAGAATTTAATTAAATTATCTGCACAGATCCTGTTAATCAGTGAACTTTTGCAAATGAGATGACAGTACAGGAAGAACAGCAGCAGTTTCAGGAATTACATTTCTAAAGATTTGCTGCTCAAATATATGTTTCTTCCAAGTAGTTCAGCTGTAATGGCCAACATATAGTACCTGTTGTAGTAAGGATGGCCATGGATGTCTTTTACTGTTGGTATTACACAGTCTTTAAAATATGGAGTCCTAGATTTGCTTACTGTTACTTTTTGTAAAATGTAACATGTAAAAATGTAAATGTAAAATGTTAAATCTCAGATTGCTCACCTGCTTCTTGGTGAGGTTTTGCAACATCTTGAAGCCATTTTATCTAGCTTAAAATTAAAGTGGGCTATACTGAAGCACACTGATAAATGTGTGGAAAAGACATGCACTTATTGCTATGGGCTCAGTGGAAACTGGGAGTTCTGGGAGTCCTAACCTTTGACAGGCACAGCAAATTTTGCCAAACAGCCTGCAATTGTTTCCAGTCCTCCAGTCCTCCTGCATGAAGGGACAACAGCTATATTTGAATAGGAAAGGTCTGAACAGTCTCTCTCAATATGATACAGAGACAGTCATATTAACACTTTTCCCAGTATTACAGTTGCAAATATAAATGCTAAGAGTACAGTAAATACAGCTAAACAGGTTGATTTAACTGCAGTTTTCATTTGCCTCAAAATTGCTTGTAATAGTCTTTCATTGTGGTTATCTCATTCTGATTCTAAGCAAGTATGTTTTTTTTTTTAACATAATATAGTATTTTGATGCCACAGAGCAGAACACTGACATGGTCACTACAGAAATAAATAAGGAATATACATTATATGAAGCTGCCTTTGCAAAAGTAACTTAAAATATTAGCAGTCTAGTTGACAGAAATTGTTTCTTCTTTCTATTCCACGCCATAATACTGAAGAAGAAGATCAGAGCTAGAGAAGAGTTACAGAAATGATTGAGGGCTTTACCTGCTGGTGCAATGCACTGGTTTATTTCATTTTGTTTTGGACAGCTTCTTCCACAGCTTTAAGTCCAATCTGAATGGGTGATTATGCTATTTAAAGAGCCTAAGTCTTATAGGTGAGGATGCAAGACTCATGACCTCTCAAAACTCATTTTCTTCTCGAAACCCGGGTTTAAGAACTTACTTTTTGCAGATTTAGAGCACATGGTAGGAGCAGTAGTTCTCTAGGTTCTACATATAGACTGGATCAATGTCCTATCAAGATGATAACATTTTTTTTCTGAATAGAATAAATCATAGTTTTATAGAAAAACTAGTCTTAGAATACTCACCAAAGGATATAATTCTGAATTTGGGCTTGAATGATGCGCAGGAGCCAGTAAATACATGAATGAAGGGGATCCCCTGGACACAAGAAATGTAGGTTTTCAAGACCCTACTGAAGGATTCTGCATCAAAAAGTTTATTAAAAGAACTTAGTTGCCCTAAATTTGAAAACAGTGCACTTTTTTTTCTCTGAAGTTCAAAGGATAAGAAGTAGAGGACAGAGATTAATGGTCACTTTTTCACGTGGGAGAAGGCTCAGCAGTGGCACCTACTGGGGATGAGTGCTGGGTTGATTTTTTGTTCAACACGTTCATCAATAAGCCAGAAACAATATACACTAAAATCTCCAAGTGCTGTTAAATTCAAACTCTCCCCTTGGATATGAGTGGAACTGTCTGTGGAAAGAGGCTAGGTTTTGGTCTGCTCCTCAACAGCATTTGCTTTTGGCACTGTCAGGAATAGATTATTTATCAGTCTGCACATCTATTGTTGCTCCTGCTTTCTTTCTTAGTTATCATATTCAGTAACTTATGGATTTGTCAACCTCCAGAAAAGTAAAGTTCAAAAGGAAGGCAGGTGGGCAAGAGAAAGCTTCCAAGTGCTCTTTAGGGGGCAGGTGGAAAAAAATTTTAAAACCTCAAACTATAAAAATGTAAAATGCCAATGAGTAGATTAAATGTACTCATTTAATTTCATATTGTCTGTAAAATATACCCACTAAGGCCCTACTTGAGGGACATAAAATCTGTTACGTGATGTCTCTTTATGTTCAGTCTGTCTGCTGTTCCTGGTAGTTAAGTTATGTAATTACTGACCATTTCAAAGGCTAAACTTTCTGAATAATTCATAGAACACAGCAACAAGAGGCAAGGTTAAGATGGCCTGTGGATATCTTTACATATAAAAATAACCAGAAATTGAATTCTAATAAATGGAAGGATGCCATTATTTCTGAAGAAACAGCAGAGGTCTATGAAACACACAGCTGGAAAAAAAAATAAAAGAAAAGCTGAACAACTGGCACTGGTCAGAAATCACTATTCTCTAAAGAATTTGACACCACAGTAATTGGGAAAAAAATAACAAGTGCAATTATTTTCAACTAGTCTCATAGAATTTTCAATTGGTTGACATGGCTAAATCCTGACAGAATAACGAATTAAAGCCGAGAGCAATCTTTATCTGACGGCTTGATTGCAAAAACTTAGCAGCAAAGTGATCCCATTGCCACAGTTTCAGAAATATATCAAAAAGTGAGCTCAAATGCTCAAAATAAAAGCTTTTTTTTTTTTTTTTTTTTTTTTTTTTTTTTTTTTTTTTTTTTTTATTTTTTTTTTTTTTTTTTTTTTTTTTTTTTCTTTTTTGATTTAAAGCTCTACTAAATGCTAGGTGTATTCAGCTACTGCATATCTGATGCTTATGCTACTGAACTGCAGAGTGCTTAGCAGAAACTGAATATTCAGAACACAGGGCAGGGAGATGAGAAACTGTTTTGACTCTTTGCTTCCATATTAAATCTTTCTGGTCTTAGAAGTCATCAGAGCCTTGACCTGCTCTCTGCTGTGACCAATGCCACAGCAGAAATGAAATATAAAATGGTACACAACAGTATAAAGTATAGGCTTCAACTGTTTTATTTCCGCAAGGTGAAAGTAAAAATATACTATCACAAAGGATTTAATAGGAGGAAACAGCAAATATTTTCTCTTTATTACCAAGAAGTGATAACCAAAACCTGTGTGTTTTTGGTTTAAGATCATCTTATGGCTTCAGAAATGTTGGCAGTACAGAGCCAGCACATCAGATCTTCATTCAGATACTGACCTTTCTTCCCTAATGTCTCTTTAATGGTATTGTTTAGGACTTCTCAAAGGGTTTTCTCAAGGAAAAGCTTTCTCAACTGGAAGTTACTGGAAGACAGTCCAGCTTATGGGTCCCAGAACCCCTCCACTAGAAAAATTATTAGGGAATTTAACATTGATGTTAGTCTAAATTTGCTTTTCCTGTTATCACTAGAGATCAAAAGATTAAACATATGACAGGTTTCGATATAAAGGAAATGTTAACTATGTCAGCATTCCTACGAGACTAACAGATAAACTTTGGTCAAGTCTGTCATAAATATTTAAAAGTAAGGGTTGTTCACATTCACCTGTAAGACATCTGCAAAGATAAATGGGGAGAAAAAAAGTATTGTTATCAAGAATTTTATCTTTTTTTATGTTCTGTTAAAATGTGGACCTTCAGCTACAAATCTTAATTGATTTTAATTAGGTTTTATAGGTAACAATCAGCTAAGCAGTAGCATCATGCTGCATACCTGAGCAGTATGTTATATTGCAGTTCAGATTTATCAGTGTCTATGTGCAAAATATTAGCCTGCAGCAATAATGTCATCCCATAATGGGAAACAGCCAAGGAAAATAAAAGCTCTCTGCTGTCATACCTTTAACCTGTCATTCACAGGAAAAAAAACCCTGACTTCCCTCAGCTTCCAGTCATTAGAGTGAATCTTCTACCACATCCTTGGCAGGCTTTTTTAGCCCTTTCAGAGACAAAGTAAGTATTAAAGCAACTGTTGCTGCAGGTCTCTTCTAGCAGAATTCAGATTTCCATTCATGGTTTGAAGATTCTTTCCTCAGCAGATTCTCTCTGCTTTGTCTGATATTTCCTTTTTCTTTTTCTCCCTGCATCAAACATAAAGAATGAAGCATTTTGTTTTCATTTCCTATTGGTCTCTCTTCTGCTTTGTTTAAGTTGAAATATATTTTTTCTTAGAGCATATGGAGTGGGGCCGGACCACAGAACCTAGTTCTTCCACACAGATCCTGGACAGTTTGCTGGTAGTAAGAAGCTAAATGACATGTTTGGGTTTGCATTATCCTTCTTACCATAACCTTCCCTTGTCTGCACAGAGCTTTTGCTGCTGTAGCTGGAATCCTTAATGTTTTGGGTCCTACTACCAGAAGAATCATAGAGGGTTAAGGGGATGGTGGCAGTGACAGAGCAGCTTGTTCCTCTGCCATCTGATAAGGAACTATATTTGGCTAAAGAAGGGAGTGTTGGACCAATAGTCTGTGTCTAGAGTCTTACTGAAGGATAAGATTTATTCCCTTTATTTTGGAAGCTTCAGAGGTACCATGTGTTGTGTGCCACATTGACAGCTAGTAAAGTCTTGCGGAAATTCAAGCAGAGCTCAGGATTGATGGCCTATCCTGTAGAGCTTGAACAGTCGCTCAATCAGACCGGCTAAGGCTGTCAGTGCACCCATTTCTAACATTGCTTATCTTCTCTTCTACTTCCTCACCGAGGAAACAGCAGATCTTACATTCAGAATTGCCATTTCTGAAATCAGGAGGAAGTAGCCCTGCAAGTCCGAAACAGGAGGAGTTGTGGTGAGCCAATGTGTGGAGCAACATGTGTTAGGTTTCTTCTATGAGAAGCTCTGTCTCCTCCAGAGACTGTAATTCAAGATTGCCATCTCCTTTGGAGAGAAAGGTATTTCGTGGTTCTACACTGCATTTAGCAACAGCAGCAGCACCGACTTACCAGGAATCAGTCCATTATCTTCCTGCCCCCGCTTTTTCTTTCTGTAATCCTTCAGTTGCCAGGTTTCTGTAGGGATGTTATTCAAATGTTTTCTTACTATTAATATGCATTTCTATTCTGTTAATTTCTCCTCCCATGAAGCTTCACGGAGTGAGCTGTGCTTGGTGCAACAGTTATCTATGGAAATACTCTCTGCTAGAAGGGTAGGGGATATTAAGTTTTTTTCAGACTGACCCACCTTGGATTATCAATGCCATTGACTCTTGAACATTAAACAGATGTCCCAGAGATTATCCTGGCCCTTTATTCATGTAAATGTAATTTCTTGCTAGTGTCCCTTTTCGTATCCCACCCCAGCGAACATATTCAATAGACTCTGGCTTTGTCAGGACATGATAAATCCTTTTGGGAGGTCACCTGTACTATGTGGTTTTGTCTGCAGATAAAACTGAAAGGCATGTTGTTGCTTGTAGTTGCAGCATAACAAAGGCAGGAAGCCTCAATGATCTTGAGGGATGAAGACAATAAGAAAAATCTTTCTTGAAGGAGTTACATTTGGCAACATCTAAGTTGCCAAAGTAAAGTACATCTGTACTTACACATTCAATGTAACTTACTATGGCCTTTAAATGTAAGAATCTGTGTAAGGGAGACAGCTGAATGTATACATATGTTTAGTATGATTTTGTTTGGGAAAAACTGGTTTCTTTTTATTCTGACTGAGCTTTCAACTGCTCTTGAACCAGTAGCCAGTCTCCAGGGAGGAAATAATAGACTACACTAGAGTTCAATCCCAGAGAAAGACACTGTATTTTTGGCAGAACAGTTAACATACATCAGTCATTAATTATCATAATCTGAGTTCACATATATTTTCAAAAGACCTGATCGGCTTCCACATTCTCTGTATGATCAAAGTTTTCCCATTTTATTAAGTTCTTACTTCCATTTCAGTCCTAGATACTCCGTATACTCAAATTCAAGATTTAGCTTATTCCTCTCACAACCTCTTCTTTTAAAACTTTGCCTAGAAGAGATTCATTATCCATTAAAGATCTTTTCCTAGTAAAAAGAGAAAATAGTTACCATGGAATTAAATATATCCCCACCATTGACTGACTCCATAATGCAATGTTAGTTAAGTACACAGAGCTTGAGTTAAGTACAAAAGAGCTTGTGATGGTAATGGCTTCTGCAATTCTTTACCAAGATCCAGATAGTTGTACTATATTTATATGTTTCATCCTTCACATAAAAATCAAATGCAGATATTCTACATAATGACAAAAAAGACTACAATACCCTAAGAATAATATTTTCCTCTCTTTGGCCACAGCAGCTTTAACATCTTCCATGTCTTGGTCCATCCCTGGCATCTGCATCCTCTTGTGATAACCTGGCCCTCAGAATCCACCAGTTTCCCAGGCATTTTTGGCCGCCATACACATTGTTCATGCCAGCCTGCTAGCTGCTTGTGTACCAGGGAGTGCTGCTATGCAAGATGCTTCAGGTTCTCAGCTTCTCCTGGTATTCTTAGATCAGATAACCAAAGCTTCATACTCCGTTTCTAATCACATTGCTTCCCAAGATTGGATTAATTGAACCATGGAGAAAAAAATGGGAGAAAATTCTGTTTAAGTTTGCCTCTCTTTTTGTGATTTTTTTTTCAACCCAAAGCCTACAATGAAGATTTAATGATTCTTTGCATGACCAGTCATATGGGATACTGAATTACACCAGCAGGCTGAAAGAAAGGGTCTGAAAAACAGTTATATTCCAACAGATGGCTTCTGATGCCTAATTTTCAATATATAATGTACAGTTTTCCAGCAAGGCATGGTTATCTGGCTAGTCCTAGTTCTAATGTGTATAGTGTTTTTTTTTTTTTTTCCAAATGCCCATAACTATGACTCAAAGGATGGAGGAATATAAAAATGTCTAGTTAAGAGTATAGTCACTCCAGACACTAATGGGCCTATGAGAGCCTTTGGCAGGCACATCGATCCAGCACTGAAAGCACCTAAACCGAGCGTGGATGACAAGGACAGATTTAGCTGCCAGCTACATTTTATAAGGTTATTCATTCTTACAAACACCTTAAACTCACAACATGATTTCCAGCTGTGTGAAGTAATTAATTATAATAGAGCACAAATAATAATCTGTTGTTGCTTGCTCACAGTAATTTTCGCTTTCCAAAAACTGTGCGTGCCCATTTTGTGCTGGTCCTGCAAGTGTTGTTTAACATCCAACAGTGAGAATTCAATGAATAAACAAAACAAACAAATCATTTAATTGAAGGTGTGGTAGATGCTGAAGTATCATGCAGAGTAAGACTTTCAGGACAGCACAGTCTGATAGTAGCAATAATCAGGTACATCTATCAGGCTGATTTACCTGGAGAGACAAGACCTGAGAGCCCAGTGAGGCGGTGAGTCCCCATGGTGGGGTGGAGGACAGCAAAAGCTAGTTGGACCTCTGGATGCTTCAGAGAAAACTTCTCTGAGCTCTAAGGCATTCAGTGATTATCTATCTTGTTTCCTTTCAGTGCCAATAGCATCAGGAAACAGACAGCTCAGAGCAGAGCTTGGAAGAAAAAAAAAAAGCCTCAAAATTCGACTCATCCAAACCTGCAGATAGTATTTGAGAGAATGAAGTGTGTGTGACACAAAAGGCAACTTAGAGTCAAGGAAAGAAAACTAAAGACACAATTTATGACTGTCCTGATAGGGGTCATAGAGTAGCAGCCTGAGCCACTTCATTTCTGCTTGAAGAATATGGATCTGTTTGAGGAATGCCATGAAAGCACAGCAGAACAAAGAAAAGGAGAAGCCAGCACCAAATTTGTCATCAGAAATTACAGAAATCCGATCTGTGTTTACTTCACACTGTGTCAGCAACTCAGCACCTTACAAAAGGCTTATTGCCCTGTTTCTTACATGAAGGAACTGTAAAAAATTTCTGATTTATGAAATGTACTTTTGTCTTGTTTTAACACACAGAAGAAGATTACATGTTTCATTGAGTTGGGATATGGCTTTCACTTTCTGGTGAGGTCCCTACTGCTTCAGTTCTCTCTTTCACACTGACATCTTATCCAACAATCTCAGGGTGTCCTGCTCTGAATCTACATTTTTTTTTTTTTTGATTCTATTCCCTGTTTCATTTTTAGTGTTCTAAGTTTAGAAAGTTTGTAAGTTTCATTTAAAACAATTATTAATTTTCAGATTATCTTTCTCTTTTTCCCTGCTTCAGGCATCAGGCTGCTGTATTGATTTCCTGTCAGTGGATCAGGAAAAGAGGATGCCAGAATATAGTGATGTCTTTGCAGTACCCATATTGCAGCATGTCCATGGCATTGGCCTCTTCATCTGTGAATGATCTATGGGACAATGTCAATGCAGCCATCCCTGGATGGGAGCTTGCAGAGAACTCTCTCATTCCCAGTAGTACCTCTGCAGCAGCTGATATTAGGGACAAAACTGCAGAGCACTGTTCCTTACTGTTTTGTCAGCCTTCAAGGATGGCAGCACTCACAGATTCTGTATAATATACAGGAAAGCATGACTTTACTGTACTTATTCTCACCAACTGTAATCAAACAAGGAAAATCCTTCCACGATCCAGACATAATTTCCATGACTTTTAGGCTTTTCTCCTGACTTTTTACTCTATAGGAGTCAATTTGAGACATGGAAATCTTGGTAGTGTGGTGTAGGTTGGAGAGCAGTTCAGTTTTAGGTACCACACCTGATTTTTTATTTGTGACTGAAGATTAGTTAACATTTCCCACAAAGCAAATGTTCCAGTACAGCTCTACCCATATTCATATTCATGTCAGAATGACACAGGACATTTTGGAATGTCTGGCATTAGTGTGAGCTGTAGCATTTGAAAGGAAACTTTCTAACAGTCTGAGCATCATTTTTGATTGCTCAAAGTTTTAGTGCACTGCATTAAAAAAAAAAAAAAAACAATGCTTAAAGAAGTGACCTTTTTCTTGACTGTGGTAACAGACTCTTACAGGTAAACAAATTACTGCTTAGCTATGAAATTGTAAGTAGTATTAAGTAATTCTGTTTTGCAGCTTTAGTTTCTCATTTCTTTAAAAATTTGTCTTATTTATTCGATGATCCCAAATGCCCAGTGAATCTGGGGCTGATATTTGTTTCTCAGCATTCACTCAGTCTCCTCGGTGGTAGAGAAGAATATTTCTTTTTCTTCCAGCAACAGTTTAACGTAGTCAAATCCTGGAACTTTGGCATGGCAATATCTTAAAAACAGTCTCTAGGTAGGACTATGTGAAGAGAAGCTTTATGGGAAGCACAGTAAATGTGGAGAGAACGTATTTTTCTATGTGTTATTATTAACCTGGATCATACTTTTGTGAATTGTGAAACCAAATAGAAAAATTGCCTAAGCATTGCCCTTTAGATGTCAGGACAGTGTATGTGCATGTGTGTGTTTATGTATTTATTCTGATTTAAATTTTAATTCTCATTTGCTTTATCTGCACTTTAGATTTCTGTTGAGGATTTAGCCTATAGCTAGTTGTCAGAAATGGTTGCAAACCAAACAAGGGGATAATTATTTTTGGGGTGTTCTAAAGTATTTTACTATATTTTATTGTTTGTCTGACTCACATCTAAAATCAGCCAGGCATTGTGTACTTGGAAAGTAAGTATCTGCAGTATCAATTTGAGATTCACCCCTGAATTCTGTGAATTTTCACAGAATCACAGAATCACAGAATCTTCAAGGTTGGAAGGGACCTCTAGAGATCATCTAGTCCAACCTTCCTGCTCAAGCAGGCACACCTACAGCATGTGGCACAGGGCGGCATCCAGGCGGGTTTTGAAGACCTCCAGAGAGGGAGACTCCACAACCCCCCTGGGCAGCCTGTTCCACTGCTCTGTCACCCTCACAGGAAAGAAGTTCCTCCTCACCTGCAGACGGAACTTCCTGTGCTCCAGCTTATGGTGATTACCCTTTGTCCTATTGCTGGCCACTAGTGAAAACAGCCTGTCCCCTTCCTCCCTGCATTCTCCCTTCCTGAACTTATACACATTAATCAGATCCCCTCTCAGCCTTCTCTTCTCCAGAGAAAACAGGCCCAGCTCACTCAGCCTCTCCTCATACGGGAGATGTTCCATTCCCTTAGTCATCTTAGTTGCTCTCCGCTGGACCCTCTCAAGAAGCTCCACGTCCCTCTTATACTGGGGAGCCCAGAACTGCACCCAGTACTCCAGGTGCGGCCTCACCAGAGCTGAGGAGAGGGGCAGAATCACCTCCCTTGACCTGCTGGCAACACTCCTCCTGATGCAGCCCAGGATCCCATTGGCCTTCTTGGCCACGAGGGCACACTGCTGCCTCATGGTTAACTTGGTGTCAACCAGGACTCCCAGGTCCCTCTCCGTGGAGCTGCTTTTGTGTGCTGGTAAAAAATTTCCTGACTGCTTGAGTATAAAATCTGAAACTCTTGGCAGCTCTTCCAAGAACTTCACATATATGGACAGCTTCACAAGCTTGGGTTAAGATGAATGACCAGTTGTCCCAAAGCTTTCATAAACTCTTTATTGGAAAGAGTTTTCTTTCTTGCTGTGCTGAAGAGATGTTTACTATGTTGTGCTGTAGTGACCTTTGAAGACATGATGCTGCTGGTGAAAGTGCGGTGTTTTCTTGCAAAGTTTTCCTGGAATATGGGTGAAGAACAAATGGCATAGATTGGCATACAAAAAATAATCCTGATCAACAGATCATGAATTTTAGAGCATCACAGACTAATGACACATCCCATCTAGTTTTCGTTACCAGGTATTTCTAGCAGCTGGCCGTCTTCATAGCTTTCTATTAAGGAAAAAAACTCCAGCATCTTGTTATTATTTATTACTCTATGCATAGTAAGCACTCAGTTGTAATCACAGTGTTATGTGACCTGGCACTGCATCTTGCCCCGGCATGCAATATCTTATTTCTGAAAAAAATTGTTTTACATCCATCCTCCAGTTTTTCACTAACACCATATTTTACATTAGATGTGCTAACCCTTCTCTTTCCTGTCCATAAGTTGTAAGGTATTTGGAAGTAACATTCTCAGAGAGACTCGTTCAACTTGTGTGTTTTCACTTGGTTCTGTTCAGTGCCACACTACACTAGCCGATAGTACCTGTCTACCACCCTATGCAGCAGACATACCATGCCTGGAAGCTCACAGGATTAAATTAATAGGTCTTCTGCATGGGCTATATCTGGCAATGAAAGCTTTTGCTATCATGTACAGGGAGCAACGCAGTACTTGTCTTTCTGAGTCCAGTCCAGTGGCAGTGAAGAAAAAGAATAAGATTTAAGACATGATGTTAAACGAGCTGCTGGTTGCAAATTACAGTTCTGATCATTTCTAGAACTACAAAAACATCTTCTGATTTTCCCTTCCTCCAAGGAGTCTTATACTGCTACTTAGTTTATAAACAATATAAAACTCCATGTTTTCAAAGGTTGTGCTCCTTAAATTTTCAAAGAAATTAGATATAAGAGCAAATCATTTTATTCAAAATTTCTGGAGGTGCTCAGATTTTGCAGTATATAGACACCAAGATAAACCAGTTTTATATTTGCCAGAATTGGGGCATTTTTTTTACCCATTTGCAGAATGGGCATTTTTAAAATGATATTTTGCTTATAATATTCTGAGAGAATTAAATAATTTTTACTACGAACTTGCTTAGAAATCTCAGGATTTAAAATAGAAAGTATAATTCATGCATAGCACAGTAGCATCCTAACAACAAGTCAGTCCTTCTCTTTAAAAGGAGTTTCTAAGGAGGAGGAAGATTTTATTTACCACATTTGACAAATGAACAATTCTTATTTAAAAATAAAATGTAAAACTAACAGTTTTTAACATTGCATTTTGGATCATTCAGTAGTGTTATCCTTCTGTTGGAAAGCTCTTTACAACATTTAAATGGAACTCTTACTATCATATGAAGGACAAAAATGACAAATTATCTCATTCTCAACGTGAAAATAATTCTACTTCAGGAGAATTTGGGCTCCAAAAGGCAGATTTTGAGTAGCTGTTCCCTTAGCCACTAAGTGGATGAAATTTAGAATATCAGCACTTTCTGAACAAAGAAGTTGACTTTATTTCCTCTTGTGAAGTACATTCTAGGACTGTCACTCAACTACAGACTTGCCATGCCCATAGTAAAATATTGTGATATATCAATCATGTGTCATGGGACACTATCCTGTGCATATGCATGATTTATATATATAGCTCAATATAATGTTCTGATTTAAAAAAAAATATATGAGCATGGAAGATCTGACATTTTGCTAAAGGCATAATATTTCCTGGGACCTGCTGATTTTGCATGACTAAGAAGAATGCATTAACACATTGACATTTCAGTCACTTCAGTTGACTTTTTTTTTCTTTTCTTTTTTTTTTTTTTTTGCTAGTCCATAGCTTGTCTTGATGGATCAATTAGGTATCTAACATATCTGGCTAGCTAGTCTGAAAATCTGAAGCCTTTTCTCAGCCACCAGAAGTCACTCAGAACTCCCACAGATTTCAGCACTTTCGATATCAGATGAGTAACACATGGTAAAAGAGGAAGGGCTGTTAGTTTTGAATAAAATCTGGAAGGGGTGAATGGTCTTGAGCTGTCTCAGCCATACTCTCTGTTGTGTGAGGAAAGCCACCACTGTTATACCTTTGCTGCAAGATCTATTAAAACACATGGAATAGCAGAAGGGAATAGAGACAGCTCAGGACATCCTGTCAGTCTTTGACCATCCTGAGAGCATCTTTTTTAGTCATCATGCTCCATTCAAAGCAGCATTTACACTGTGTGGTGGGAGAATATGTCCTTTATAAAGTGACCATCACATCAAAAAGAGGAAAGCCTGAAAACTGAAAAGTTTGGGATTGGTACAAATGAATGGTCTGTAGCAGATCATAAATGTCCTGTTCTATCAGGGTTTTAACAGGTCAGAGGTGGCTGTGTCTCCCTTGTAGCTCATATCAAATGCCCTCCAATGGAAATGGTCTTCATGGACTGATGGAAAGAAAAAGTGAAGAGATATGTGACTAGAATATTGTGACTGCAGAACTCTCTAAGGCAACAATACGTTCTTTATAGATAAATAATGGAAAAAAGAAAAATGTGACAGTTCCATTGACGGATTTAATGCAGGTAAAGCTGTAATGAAATAAATCACAATAAGACTAAGAAGTAGGCAATAAAATCCAGGGAACTTGCACACAAGGCAAAATTACAAAGAACATAATCTGAGACCTACTGTAGACTCCCGTGCTTAGTTGGAGCTGATCTAGAACATTATAAGGATGGATGAAATCCTTCCATGACACTGAAGAGAGGAAAAAAACAAAAAACATAGCTTTAGAAGTGCCAAGGAAGGAAAAAAAAAGTATAATACTATGTATTTTTTCCTGTCTTAGAGTTTAGCTAAAAGTAGCTATTCTTGTCTTTATATGCTTAAATGATTGAGCCTGGAGAAAACAAAAATATATCTGGTTCTGTAGCAACTGGGCAAAAGATTGCTGAACCCAGGGACAATGAAGGACACTGTCTTTTTAAAATTATTATTATTACTATGAAAGAATAAAACTTTTCCGCTTGTCTTACATATAAAAAATAAACAACAAATAAATAAATTTTATCACAACCTTTTTGTCTACAGATATAGTCACAATTATCTGTGATATCAGAATATTAAGAGGGCTTATAAGAAAAGGATATTTTTCTTGTTCTCTTCCCACATACTTTTGTTGGCCCTAGAAGTTTGAAAAGAGGTATAGTCATTTGAGAGTTAGAATTATTTGTGAATACTGAGGGGAATCCATTTACTTTTGGTTAAAGTTTCCTAAAAAGGATTTGAGTGCTCTGTGGCACCAGATCAGTCTGTCACAGTCTGATCTGAGTTTGTGTTGATGGAGAATCCTCCAACACTTGATGTAAACAACATCTGTCACTTTACTATGATTACTACACACAAATTTAGGCCAGTTACTCTGTATCTGCTTGAGGCCACAACTTGCTATTGCCAGCCAATGAACTAGCTAATGCTTCTTAATGTAATTATATTAGTTGTTATCTTCCTTCTGATATGTCCTCTGTACCAATTAATCCAAGACCTTAAGTCTGATCTCTGTGAGGCATGGTTAAAAAAAAAAAAAGACAAAAAGCTTGAAAAATATGTTGATTTGGATTTGTTTTTGTAAGATATTCTGTATACTAAGTATAAGGTCTTAGTATGTATACTAAATATGGGGTTCTGTAGGTGAAAAGCACCCTGTCTTTTTGCATCAGCTTCACATCTTATAAAAATGTCTAAAATCCAGTAAAAAAAAAAAAAGAATGAAAAGAAAAACAGAACTGCATAGTCTTTTTATCTTGATTTGGAAAGCTCTCGTACTGAAACCCTGTCCATTTTTCCTTATCTCAAATTTTCTTCTCATTGTGCTCTTAAAATTGTGTACTTCCTTTTAAAATGGCAGATAATTGTATTGAAAATTTGTAAGGAAATTCTCTTTAAAGTGAAAGGGGCACATACTCAACTCATTGGAATCACTGTTGAACAGATAATTACACATTCTTCTTAGACAGTCTTGGCTGCAGCATAAAGAGAATTCTTCTTAAAGAGAATTACCATTTTAAACACTTTATTCTTTGTTACATCTAGTACAGATTATTAAGTAACTTCAGTTGAATACCATGGTGGAGGATAGCTATGCAAATTTCCTTAACATCTAAAAAGTTGTTTTCAATATTTATTAAAACTACTTTGGTGATGCTGTCTTTGTAACAGGAATTCTAGTCCCTATTGCAACTCAAAGCTCAAAGGGTGCTAAACTGTTTTGAAAATTTCAGTATGGTAAGAAATACAAGTCTACAGATTTCCTAATGACAAAACTTAATGGCAAGAGTGGATACAACCACTGGTGCAAAGGATAAGCCTAGTGCACCAATGTGTTATAAAAATATAAAACACTGTGAAATCTACTCTTTTGCAGTTTTTTCCACTCCTGTGACTCAGTCATTCCTTCTGCGGCAATGCTTATCCCTGGGCTGTCTATGAGCAGCAGCAGCAGCAACTCACCATGAAGTCTATTTTAGCTTCTGACTGCAGCACTGAAGTACCTTTTCATAAGTCATCAAGAAGGTTTTTCTATGTCTGCGTCAGTTTTTCTTGCTTACCTGTGTTGGGCTATTTATGTACGTGGGGTACACGATGATACCCCAAAGTGTCATTTTCCCTGAATCTTGGTGGGATGATGATTGGACTGTCTTCCTATTGTATTAAGATCTCAATTTACAGGACTTTATCTTTTTGAAGTTGAATATTGCTTGACTATTTTGTCTTTCAGAATTACCCTTAGGATCCTCTCCCCTGCCAGCTTGAATGAGATCAACTTGTACGAAAGCCCAAATTAGGAATCTCAGTACTCCTTGAAACTCTACTAGAGATACCTGTTAATAACATCTGAAAATAGGAACTTATCAGTTAAGCAACTAGTCCATTTGCTTCACTTGCTTCTGTGAAAGTGATGATGTTGGGAAATACATGCTATAATAATTTATATCTTAGTTTGCTTTCCTGTTAGGTTTAAGATATAACAAATGTCCATTAGCAATACAATTATTAGAAAAGACACTTAAAACGTTGAGCAACTGCTATATGGTTAGCTGTTCACCCTTTGTCTAAAAACTCTTATTATCAACAACAAAAAAAAAAAAAAAAAAAAAAAAAAAAAAAACCACATCTCAGCAGCAGTCTGATGTGTAATTTTGCTGCACAGCCCCATTTACTTAGAATGCTCTGATTCACAAAGTACATGACCCCGTGCAATTAGCTGGGATTTGGGTCATGGCACAGAGCTCCTTGCAATACAGAGAAGAGCAACAACAATAAGGCAGGACAAAGAAATTACTAGCTGGTGCAGCTGAGGTCTTCCTCAAATGAAGAACCACTGTTGTTGAGGTATCCAGGAGTTTTGATCTCTCTTTTTCTTTTTCAGCCATCAAAGTTTTAGAATTCTCCATGACAACCTGCCATATTTTCCCTAATGTATATACATGACAGTATAAAATGACAAACAGATTGGGGCACAGATGTAATGAATAAGCTAGTGTTCAGGTTTACCACACTGCTGAAACTAGATGATAAAGGAGAGGATGTAAATCTGTTTAAGACTGCTTGTCTCTTTTAAAGACTGCTTGTAACTGCTTGTCTTTTGCTAATTATGTTTACAGTTTTGATTATGACTCCAGGAGCATCCCAAAGACCACATTCTTTGGGACAGGATGAAAACATTTTCTTGTACTTCTGTAGGGTCAGATGTATTTTTAGCATTATAGCTTCTTACCTGTGCTCCGAGCTTTTCTTTGTTGTTCCTGGTGATAGAAGCTCTGGGGTAGCCTTTAGCACTGGTGGAACTAGTCTCCTTCCTTGCTCATGACTTATATAGACTACACAAAGGAAATCCTCTTCTAATTTTGCCTATAAAGAGCTGAGTCACTCTGTGATTTTACAATTCACCAAAGTAGCTCTGTGGTAGAGGAAAGGGTCTTAAAAATCCCAGTTCAATATTCTACCACAGGAATTTCATTAGTGAGTTAAATACACAGATGTCTGAATACACACAAAAGACCTATCATTGCCTGGCTTAGAATTTTTAGAATGTTTATTGCAAGAACTATAGAAATATAGAAACCTGTTTAAGAACCTCTTTAAGTCTGAACCTCAGAAATGCTCCAATTTTTAATTTCAGCCTCTATTTCCAGCTTCTGCTTGTGTTTCCTCTTCCTTCCTTCCTTCCTTCCTTCCTTCCTTCCTTCCTTCCTTCCTTCCTTCCTTCCTTCCTTCCNTTCCTTCCTTCCTTCCTTCCTTCCTTCCTTCCTTCCTTCCTTCCTTCCTTCCTTCCTTCCTTCCTTCCTTCCTTCCTTCCTTCCTTCCTTTTGTATTTGTCTTGCAGCAGTTCTGAGGATAGGGGGAAGAGGAAACGTCAGTTTTCTCAAGTTACTCATGCTAGTATACCTTTTTGTCATATGCTTAAGAAAAATATCCTGTGCAATGTTATCTATTAAACACTCTTGATTTTGTTTTTCTTATGTATTCAGAGCTAGAATCAGTCTAATCCTGACAACAAGTCTGGGGAAATAGATAGCTTCCTCCCACAAGAATACATTTATAATCTTTAAAGCTATACTGTATCTGGTGACACACCTCAACAATGAGACCTTGGGAATCTTCATTGTACATGCATGACTAGTGGCCTGAGATGCAAAAGAGGATGACAGAGATTCAGTTTATGAGACTGTTAAACCTTTCTCCTTGATTTTCCTTCTGGTAAACATTACATCAGAAATTCCAGGCAGTTTGCAGTATTTCCAAATTAAATCTTTCTTCAAGCACAACATAGTCTAAACGCATGTCCAGTAAGAGCATTCATTGTGCATATCCATAGATATGCTGGATTAGTTTAAAAGCTTTTCCAAAATCATCAGTCTTTATAAAAATCCTCTATAGATATACTTCTAATCAGCCTCTCCAAGCAAATGCAGAATAAATCCTGAGCAGCTGTCATTTTTGTGTGAAGCTCTGAGTGAAATATGATATTTAATATTTGTTTCTTTTGATATAGAACATATTCCAGTCCCATTCACAGTGAGTGTTAAAACACACAAATAAACACCCATGATCCATTCCAGTCAGTGGAAAGAGAGAATAAAAAGAGTGGGAATGGGATGGTAGCCAGTGTAGCATCATCATTTTTCCTTAAATAATATTACCTATATTTCTTCTGTCAAGCAGTTCTTATCCTTTTCTTTATTATTAGTTTTTAAAAATGTCTTTAGTTCTCTCCTAGTTTTATGTCTATTCAGTCAAACATTCTCTTTTGGTTTCATGGGATGGGATTTACTGTAGAACGATGGTTAACCCATTAATCAGTCTGACTTTTTCAGGTCCTAATTACCTGATGTAATTTTCCTTTTATTATATTCTTCCAAGTATGTATTAAACCTTGGTCAAATTCCTGCTTTTTGGAGGGAAAACAGAGAGCTCAAGCTTGAAGGAATGATCCGTAGAGTCTTTCTACCCACTACCCAGTGCAGTATCAGTTTCAAATCTCTCAATAGGCAGGCATCTCAGGTGTCCTAGCATATGGGAAATTCAGACTGGGAGTTTATTTTGACAATTTAAAGGTATAAAACCATTACATGCGTGTCATAATGATCCCCCAAGCAGATATTACAATTTAGGAAATCTAGAAGTTTACATTTTAAAGGAATCCAAACATATGATAGTGTGAAAATACTCATTAGGCAGCTAAACAACACTAATTATCATACTTTTGAGATAGCTCAGAATAGACATATGACTAAAATGATGCTTGCAAATGGAATATAGCATTTTGAATCTCTACTGTTCAGGTACTCTAGACAACGAACCTCTGTCAGCTCCTCAGCAGGGTCTGTCAGCAGCAGGACTATTTCTATGATCCAACTTCACCTTTATTTTTTTATTTGCATAGTTCTCAGTAAACTGACCACAAGATATGGCATCTTATAGACAGGCTTGAGTCAAAACTTGAGTCAGAACTCCCACATCAACTTTGTAGCTTGGAGCTAAATTATCTTTAGCATTATAGTGGTACACTAATTTGCATTTAGTAGAACTTTGCAAGTTTTCCATCAACTGACAAAATGATAGACTTTGTGGGGTAGATACCAACATTCCCCCCCAAAATGTGGAATCATAGAGTAACTTTTGATTGCAAGAGGTCATGTGTTCCAGCCTTCTGCTGAAAGAAGGGCCAATTTCAAAAAAACGAAGATGTGGTGAGAAGGTTCAGAAATATGATATAGGACTCAGCAGGTAAAACCAAGTCATTTCCTTTCTGACAAAAAAATTGCTTAATCTTTTTCTCTTGAATGGAGATAAGTAGATAGATGGGGAGGAGAGGCAGTTAAACAAGTACAGAGCTGATGGTTACAGACACAGATCCTGCCTCTTTGAAGCATGTGGGAGTTTTAGCACTGAATTAATTAGACAAAGCATTGGCCTTAGTTAAAGAGTGTCTCATGGGAAAAAGCAGGTCTGAAACTGCTGGAATATTTGAGGTTGCAACTGATAGCTGAGATCTTACTGACATTTTCTAATAATGTGCATGTGGTGGTAACTTTTTAATTACCCCTCTGGTCAGAACTATCAGCAGAAATAAGAGTATTTTAAGTCTTTTTTAAAAATTTTCTTTCATTTTCCTCAATTGGAGGTATTGATGGTTTCATAAGAGTAGAACAAAACAATTCATTTAGTACTCTGATGTTATTCAGCATTTGCTTAAATGTCTTTTTTTAGAAATGGAAGATTTTATATAATGATGAGCTCTCCAAAGGGTTAAGGCAGTAAAGAACAGGAAACCATATATGCATGCATTTCAGATAGTCTTTGGATATCTTTTTTCTTTCTGCCAACATACTGGGTTATGCGTATATTTGTGGAGAATTATAAGAATTTGTTGTAATTCTTCCACATCATGTCTACATCTGTATTTCTCTGGCACACCAAGAATGAAAACAATAGGTACACCTCTTTTACTCTCTGCTTTTCATTCTGACCACAGAGAAGGAAAGAGAAATAGCTTAATGGAGGAGAAAAAGGTTTTCTATTTTTCTGCTGACCTATTGTGTATCTGTTTTAAATGCTTGTCAATAGGGAAATCACTGAAATTAGACATTTGAAAAGCAATTGCTTGCGCATTATCCCTCTTTATCAAAATGTTGATTTGCTGTCCCAAACAAATAATTGCATTTTAATCTTTCACTTAACAGTGAATGTCAAAATTTTTAATACTAAATGGAGATCAGAATTAATATTGGTTTATCAAAGGATTTATCGTGACTTCAGGAAAGATTTTTCAATATTCACATAAAAACAAATAAATACAAATAGACAGTAACAGCCTTATTTAAATGTCTCATTGAATTTCAGTTTTGGAGTAAGATATTGTTCTATATAGATAAGAATACTATAGCTTTGTCTCTAATATTGTGGTCTAATATTGACAATGTTCTTCTGAGTTGAAGCAGGATGTGCATTTGACATGGGTAAACTCAGGGCATAAGCAGATTTGTGTACTGTAAAGAACTGCATCGATATGAACTTGCAATATTCAAGTATGGGAATTAGGATTTTTCCGATATGTACAGATAAGATTCTGCCAATTTTTTTTTTCCACCATGTAGTCAATAACTGCCATATCAGTGACAGGACATGGAAACCCTTCTAAGAAGAATGAATTATAGCCCTGATATGGAGAGACCTCAAATTATGACTAACTTAAATCTGTTCAATGCTCAATTAAGTGTCTCTGTCCAGTTCTAAGGGAACAAAATTATTTGCGGTCACAATGTTGTGTTTCTGTTGGCACTTCCTCCGAAGACTGTATGACTGAAAACACTGGTATTTATGCCATTCTCCCTGCATTTAGGCTAAGATGCATTTACAGGGAACAGTCTAAGAACTTGGACTTCTCAGTAAAAAAGGAGTATAAGTATACAAGTATAAAAACAATATAAAAGTTTGGACTTTGCTTCTTGCTCACACTCAAAAAAAAAGTAGCACTTCTCTTTACTAGACAGAGATCAAGTTTAGATCAAGTTATCTTTTTATGATTTTTAAGATAATTATGAGTTTTGCCCAAATGCAGGAAAACTAGAAAGCCTAAAAGCCTAATATCTTTTGCAGTTTCTTATTTTCTCTCCTAAAGTTTAGAGCACTAATCAGGTACCTAAATATAGTATATATATATATAGCATGTAGTGCAATTCCTTAAGGGGATCTCACACACCTACATAGCAGATAAGCCACAATATGCACAATATAGAGGCCAGCAGTACATCCCAATGGGTGTCAAAAATGGCACTGGACACTTTTGTGCAGATATCTGAACTGCCTCCTTGATGCAAGTCCATTCTTCCTTAGTTATCAAATTTGTTTCCTAGACAAAGAATATTATGCAATGAAGCCTAAAAAAGGGTTACTGACATTTCCCTGTTGACCAACTATTGACCAGCCTCCTTTTTTTTTTCCATTGCAGCCTGCAGTAGCATTGACAGGGTTTTGAAACTTTCAGCTTTAGAATGTCCTATATAACTGGAGAATGAGATTATTCAATAAGTTCCAAAGCCTCCTGTTTTCTGCACTAGCTGGGTTTCAGCTCTCTTTGAGTTCATCTTACTCTGTATTTCATTGAAATGAGTAGCATAGCTTATAAGGTTGCCATTATGCAATACCAAGAATCTCTGTCTGAGCCTGAATAATTCTGGTGATCATACAGTACTAATGTCTGTGGAAATCAAACAGAATTAGGCTTTTTCAGAAGTGAGACTTGGCTAGTGAGTGTCCATGCCATGTAACACTTCATTCATCTTGGCTCCAGCCTGCTCAGCCAAAATAACACAGTGCTCTGGAGCATGTTAATACAGCTGTGCGTCAGTGCATGCTAATAGCTTTGCCTCCCACTCTTCTCCTTCCTGTTCTCTTGGCACAGAGCATCAGCAGTAGGAGGCAAAGGAGCAGAGGTGAAAGAATTTAAATAAGCCAAAGCTAACGTGCTTCAGAGCACCTTTCAGGTTTGTGGAAAGAATGGAGTGGTGAAGGAAGGAAATGCAAAGTGGTGAAAAGGAATAGCTGGGGAGATAAAATTGTCTTAAAGAAGCTGGAATTAGAGAGCTATAGAGAAGAACATCCAAGGTTGAAGGTGGGAAAAACAATCTGGAAAGAAAATAGAAAAGGAGTAGAGGCACATAACATCATAGAAAATTAATTTTAATTGAGTTTATAGATCAAGGTACCTATTCTGATAGATCCTTCTTACCTACCATTTTGGCTTACTGAACAAACAATACACTAATTGAGGAACACAGAGTCAAGTAAACAAAGCATGATGCCTGACATGTGGGGACTGACTTTTTTTAAGGTAAAATAAATGGCCTCGCAAAAATGGTCCAGTCACTGGAAATAGTAAAACCATTAATAATCATAAATTCCATTCTGAATAATAAATATTGTTTTAAGCATAACCAAGTAGTATTGGGTAAATTCCATACAAATCAGGATATACTGCTTCTGTTATCTAAAGAGATTATTACTGCACTGTACTTGGGCCACATAGAAAAAGTGCTGGGTTATCTCTTCTCTAGGATAATCAAGTGCATTCTGTCCTCATTTCTGCTGATGGGATAGCTGCGGCTCTGACAGGATTTTGCTTCCCTGTAACTTTGGGTAAAATATCCACTTCAAGGAGAAAAGCTGATGTCTATATGCAGGAGTCTGAGCTCCCATCACAGAGAGTCTAGAGCTAGAGTGTGATGCAGTTTTCTAAACCCATTCATCACTGGAGATGTCACAAGGTATCTAAATGATAAAGATCTGTCAGGATTGGTGGCAATGACAGAATATTTAACAAAAAAAAAAATGTACTTTTCAGGGAGAAGTGCTGGAGGCCAGGAGTAGTGTCCCAATGTCACTAAATGACCATATGAAGACAGTTGAATTAAGCCATCAAGCCATTAACTGACATGGCCAATGCAGCTCATGTGTCAGCCAATGTCTGCCTTAGGGAGAATTGAGTTGCTGTTTGGGTCTCCTGACCTGAGTGATATGGGACTTGAATAGGTTGCCCATTGATCTCTAGTACCACTTGTGAGGCCCTAAGATGTCTGGCCAGAAGATCAATGACATATTTATGGTCAGGTATACATCTTTCTGATTAAATTATCTGTATGTATAAGAAAGAACTGTCTGGAGCTCAGCTACCTGCTGAGGGAACATAAGCATTATATAAGGCCAGAACAGCAGTGTCATGATTATACCTGACTCTTTTGATAAAGGTTATGAATAACTTTTAAATGAGTTTCAGCATGTAACCTGCTGGTAAAAGATAACTCATTTTTTTATTAGATTTATTAAACCTGCTTGGATGCAGCCCTGTGCCACATGCTCTAGGTGCATGGGAGGTTGGACTAGACAACCTCTGGAGGTGCCTTCCAACCTTAAGCCTTCTATGATTCTATGATTTATCTGACTAGAAATCTGTAGAAGAGTTTAATTTGGTCCTAAACCATTAAGGTCAAACAGAAAAAAAGAATAGTTATTTCCATATGGTGAGGAATAGGGGCTTGTCTCTCTTCCCCCTTCCCAAACAGCTAAGTAGAACTATCCTGATTCCAAAGCTTTTGCATGCAACAAACTGTTTTATTGGGACAAAGAGAGATTTGGAATGGTTGTAGTTATCTTAAATGTGAAGAGATAGATCAACCACAGATGTTTTCCCTTAAGGAAAAGATGCTTGTCACTAATTCTAATCATTTATCCATAATGAAATCAGTTGTGTAGATTTAAGAGTTTTACCCCTTATGCTCCGGTCTGAAATTTCTATAAATTATCATTATTATTATTATTCCCTTTCCTCTGCATTTCAATTTATGCTGATATGGATATTATCATTTGTGAAAAGGATGTCCTATAGTGGTTGTTCTCTTGCAGCTTTCTCTCCTCTTTTTCATTTCCAGGTTGTTTGGGTCATCAGGAAGAGAAGAATAAAGGCAAGAAAGAAACATTTTTTTTTTATTTAGTGATGTTTCAAAGCAAAATGTCAGAGCAGAAAGAAGAGCAAAGATCAGAAATTGTAGCTTCTTGTCTGCAGCTCCATGACCCAAACTTTTGGCCTCTTTCTTTGCCATTTTCTTTGCCAATGTCTGATAAATCTTCTCTCTTTCTTCTGCAACTATTAAGACACTTGATCACTAGGCAGGCATGCTCACCAAAGATAGGAGACAAAAATGTAAACACCTTCAGGATGAAAATGTGACTCAGAAAAGGATTTGTCCAAATAAGTTCTTTGAAAAGTAAGCTATTATACTAAAAGTTGATCACTTCCTATTTCTCCTTTTCCTTTCTTTTATTTCATTACTTTTTTTTTTTTTTTTTTCCAGAGAAAGTGACTGAAGTTACTGCATTTCACATTGAGATTAAGGAGGGAGTTAGGAGGCCTCTGGGGATTTTTGGTAAGGGAAGGTTTATGTGTGAACAACACATTAGTGCATAGAGGAGCAGTTACTAATACTTTCTACTCTGTCAGGATGTTGTGCATTGTAGCAGAACATAGTGATTTACTGTCTTGGTGAAACATACGTCCCAGGAAACTGCTAGGTGCCTAAGAGTTTCATCAAGCTTTTCAGAGACAGGCAGCCAAATGCCATCTAAGCTCTCATGCAAGTGATGTACAAGTGTCATGCAAGTTTTTGTTTTGTTTACTTTTGCTTCTTACTGCCTACATTGAGTGATTTTCAATTACATTGGTAGAATGTTTATGAAAACTGAGCTAAATTTTAGGCCATTCTTCAGTAAAAATGCTTTTCTTAACTCTTACAGAATTTAGGGCAGGTGTTGAGCATTAAGTTCCAGAGTTTCATTAAACCTCAATAACTTAATGCTGCTAAGTCATTCAGGTGCTAAGTCATTCAGGTGCTTTTAAATGTCTTACTGTATGTAGCCTTATAGGTCATCTGTAATACTGACATCTGATGAGTCTCAATGACACAATATCAGGAAAGGAAAAAAAAAAAGTCTAATTCTCAGCTATCTATCTGTGCTACAGGCTCAGTAAAATGTAGAGTTTTTAAAAATGAATCTGAGATGTTAATCAAAGCTCTATACACATGCCCATCTGTCATAATCTGTGATAGTACAACCCCTGCTGCTAACAGTAGGCAGAGATATGCAATTATTTGTCTTATAACCAGAAACATTAGCAAACACTACTGGATGCAAAAAGCAAATAAAGGATGAGCCAGACATCCACAAACTATTAATATATGCAGATGACCTTCTGCTTACAATTAAAAATCTAATATTCAGAGCACTAGAATTGCCCAACTTATCAGAATCTGGAAGAGCTTGATCATATAAAATCTTTCAGACTAATCAGATGTCTATTTCCTAACATCAATGCCCAAAATTTAACTAGGCCTTTGGAGTTAGAAAAACAAACACAATTTATATTCAGATCAAACTGGTCTTAACAATATAATCAAAGGCAAGATGAAGTTGGCGAGCTTAAGTGTCTAAGCAGAGATAGTACAATGAAAGCCAGCATTACTTCACAACTCCATTTTCTCTTATATTTGTGGAGGGGGAAGGAGAGTGAAGGAGGGCAGTTCAATGTTTCCAAATGGCATAGCCCATAGATAAAATATTCAGATGGTATAACAAAATCTGATATTAAATCCTCCTGAAAATCTACAGAAATATATGGCTACCACATCTGAAACTTGCATCTATCAAGACTTTGTCACGCAAGGCTATGAAATTGGACTGGGATGTGGAAGTTATTAAACATCCCTGGTTTTGAAACCTGCAAGAACCAGCTACAAAGTTATTTTAAGGAAGAGGTGGAAGCTTTGGAAATTATCCTGCATTGGTAGAAAAGGAAATACTGGTAATATGTGGCTGTAATGCTACAATGGTGGCTGTCAAAGACCACCTTCAAGTGTTCCTCTGGAGGAGGAACCCTGGTCTGTAGGGTCATAATGTCAATTGACTGTCAGGAGGATTGAATAAAGCTTTGTAGACGACTGTATAGACAACATCAGGTACTAGGCCAGCACTTGAATCAGTGTGATATACGGCACAAATGAGATGGATCTCTTACTGTGTGTGAGAGCAGAAAAATAAAAAATGTGTATAAGAAAAAAAAGATGAAGGACATTAATAAATAAAATAATATAATATATACATCTGTATATAATAAATAAAAGGATTATGGACATTAAAACTTTTCTTGATTTTTATGTTATTTTATATTCTGTAAACTGAAAACAGTTTCATAACCAGTTAAATGACACTGCAGTCAGGCAAAATCAGAAGTCTAAGCATTTACCCTGAACCAACCTTCCTCCCTTCCTCCCTTCCTTCCTTCCATAGTTTAATGTAATAGCTATAGCTATATAATAGCTATAATGTAACAAATACCAAAGAAATCTGAATGAATAATATGATTAAGAAAATGACCACATTCATACAGCAGTAAATATTAAAGCCAGTGGTATGTATTTCCTGGACATCAAGTGTAAAATAGTATTTTTCACTATATATGGAGGCATTTTTTCTCTTTCAATTTATAGCAGCCCCATTGACTTCAATAAATTGCTCTGGATTTGCACTAGAGTAACTGAGAGCAAAATCTGACCTGGGGACTTCAACATTTCTTTTAAATCCAAATTTGTAATAAAACACAAAACTTCTAAATGATGAATTGTTTTGTTGCTAGGCAGTCTGACCCTGATGAGCTGTTAAAGTTTGATTTTCTCTGCTGATCCATGACCTCTTTCTCTGACAACTCATTTTTTTGATTATTTATTTAGATTATAGAAGCATGAAGAGGTTTCTGAGGTGACTAGGGCTCTATTGTGCTATTAAGCACTATCCAAACTCAGATTAAAGGAAACCTTACTCCGAAGAATTTGCTATTTATATAGCGGGAATAGATTCTTGAGGGGAGAGAAGTGAAGAGGAGGAGACAGTTTTATTCCCCAGACTGTGTTTCAAATGTGCTATGTGCTCTACTCTGTTTCAGGGGAGAAATGTAATAGCAATTCACTCTCACAACTACATCTACACTGAGAAAGTCAAGGGCTGAGCAAGGAAAGCAATGACCTCTCCTTTTCAATGATGTCCTGTACACAAGTGGCTATGGATACAGCAGAATTAGTTAAGTCTGTCAAATGTAGTGATAATAGGCTAAAAAAGTGATTGAGAGAGTGAGAACAGAGGTACTGACACCCACACATACTTAGCATGTGGGAGATGATGTAGGCACTTTTCCTTTCCAAAATGGGCAAAACTCTTTGGCATCGATGTCCTATTGTGGTCCATCGTATGCACAAGGATACATGTCTGGAGAGCCCTCTGAAATCTTTTAGGTTCCAGCCTTGTGCACTCCACTGCATGACAGCTACTTACTGCTGAGAAGCTTGTGAATGCCAGGGATCAGGCATGGGCGAGGAAAAACAGCTGTGCAATATTTATTTTGAGAACAGAACAAGCACACCTCTATTAATTTCCCAAAATGGTACAAGACAAAAAGGTCATATTTTCGGTGCTATAGACCTTGGGGCTCCACTAAGGTTCAGCAAAGATATTTCACCCGAGGTGTCTGTGTTTTATTAGCAGAATGCCATAGTGTGGCATCCCAAAGGGGCCATGTTGCAAATGGCTTATGAGAATTGATTGCTGAATTTCTGCCAGGTTCACAGGGCTCTGCAGACAGTGATGTACTTTGCCGTCAGCTGCACTGGGATGTGTACCCTTGAGGAAGCATGAACATGGCCTGGCACTCTATAGCCTAGGATCAGTTACAGTGACACAGGTTGGACCTCCAGACATGGCAGGAGAAGTCTTCATCTGCTCCAGCTAGGCACAAACTATTTGAGGTGGAGGATACTGGAAATTCTGAACTAGTGAAAAATTAGATACAGCAAATCTCACTCCCTTCAGTACTCTGCCTGATTACTCTGTGTGCATTCTTTTTACACCAGCTTTTGTGGTGTTAAGTTAAGAGGCCAGTGCATTAGGCAGAATCTCTGTTTCCCCTTTTCATGCCTCATCTTTCGAAGTGGACTAATTTTTTACAACTGAGAAAGACTGCTGAAAACTATGGAAGCAGTGTAGAAGTGTGAATCTGAATCACAACGCTTAGTCTTGCCTTGCTCTGCCTGATGTTACATTTGAGAACCTTAAAACCAAGAGTTTGCTCTTAATCCTACTTGAGATGCTACACATCAGAGATTATTTCACTGGAATCAATGTAAAGTGGCTGTAAAGCTGAGCTGAGTGATAAATATCTAGCCCCAAATCATATATAACATGAATGAAGCAAGCAGGGCTAGTCACTAAATGTGGTATTGCAAATGATTTGAGCTAAACAGAGCTGGAAATGTTGGACAAATCCAAGAGGGAAAAGGAGACAATAGGGTCATTCTATGTTTTCTTCCATCTTTACAGTGTTGTCTCCTATATCAGCTGGGTCTTTCTTTCTCCTTTTCCATCCCTACCTCTGCCCAGCCTGCAGTTTAGCTGTTCTGTGTGCAAGTATATTTTGGGTTCTCGCAGGGTTGAGTTTTGTAAATATAAAATCTTTGGCCATACTGGGCCAGATGCTTGGTTAACATAACTCACCTTGAGCACACAGGGCTGACTTGTTCGTACTGACTTAATATTAAGCAGGCACACAGTGACTTATAACATCTCTCACATTTTTTTCTACATAAAAGATGTGTGGATTTCTTTGTTTTCACAGAATCACAGAATATTTAAGGTTGGAAGGGACCTCTAGAGATCATCTAGTCCAACCTTCCTGCTCAAGCAGGCACACCTACAGCATGTGGCACAGGGTGGCATCCAGGTGGGTTTTGAAGACCTCCAGAGAAGGAGACTCCACAACCCCCCTGGGTAGCCTGTTCCACTGCTCACCCTCACAGTAAAGAAGTTCCTCCTCACCTGGAGACGGAACTTCCTGTGCTCCAGCTTATGGCCATTACCCCTCGTCCTATCGCTGGCCACCAGTGAAAAGAGCTTGTCCCCTTCCTCCCTGCATTGTCCCTTCCTGAACTTATACATATTAATCATATCCCCTCTCAGCCTTCTCTTCTCCAGAGAAAACAGGCCCAGCTCACTCAGCCTCTCTTCGTACGAGAGATGTTCCATTCCCTTAATCATCCTGGTTGCTCTTCTCTGGACCCTGAATGGGTTTTCTTCCCATTCCCTTTAAATATGGATTCGTTCCTAACACTACATGCTCACCTGCCAGCCAAACTGCTTTGCCTGTTGAAGTTAGGTGTGCATTTGCAGGCAAAGGGACAAACAAGTCTAAATTTTCTGTAAGGTATTATCTGCACTAACTGTGTCTGCCTAGTCCCTCTGGGCAGACTCCCATCTATCAACTGTTCTCTGTAACTAGCTTTCCTTGCTAGACCCAGGATTCAAACTTAATATCTGCTCTTGTGTTTCCTTAAAAGTATTGTCCTGTTCAGACAGTAAGGAACTCTGTTGTGCAGTACCAGAAGTTTTATTTCTTCCTCTTCTGTCCAAGCAAATGTACAAGACACAAAGACCCTGGAGCTGTGTCCTTTCTGCCATTCCCACTATGTGATTTTTGTTGAGTGACTGTGATTATGGGGCTTTGATTTTTATTTTTGTATTTTTATGCTCTAGATATGTGCTGCAATTTCACTCCCAAGTAGAACAGTGCAAGACAGCAGAGCAAAAAGGAAGAGTCATCTCTGGTAAAGACCTCTAAGGTCCCTTCCAACCTTAGAGAATTCTATGATACTGTGTTGCTATGAAAAACCTTAAACATGCAATTCTCTGCCAGAAGAGAAAGGTATCTCTGTATATTAACAGGATGGAACTGGTACATGGCACATTGAAGTGGGGCAGTGCTCATGCTAGTGAATCTGCTAGGAGTGGATCTCATCAGCTTGGGCATGTGCAAATATACTCCAAATGTCTTCTACTGAAAGACAAAACTATCACAACATATGAAGAATAAGGGAGCACAAATGTGACTGCGCTAACTGTGAAATTTTATGGAAGAGATGTTTTCAGGATCTCTTGTAGCAATGTGTGAGGACATAAAAAACACCTCACTGCTGCATGTGAATAGGGAACATCAAATATACTGTGAGGAAAATTACGTTTCTGTTCTTGATTTTCTCTAGATTTTACATTTTTGGACCTGAGCATAATTGAACCCATTCTTGGAGCATTGTGCTGCTCTCTCTGAAATTAATAGGAAAGCTATTAGTGTACTTGAAGGAGGAAGATGCCTACTATTCATGGTAGCCAAGTGCAAAAATGCTCAGCGTCACCTTTCATCAGCAACAAAGGCTATGTAGAAACATGGATTTTAGCATAGTCTAGAGGTGTCCAATGCAAGTGCATAAGGCAAGTGCATTTTATTTCAATCAAATACTTCTTGTAATTTGTCTTTCCCCATAAAACTTTGTGAATATAACTCTAATGCCTGTATTGTATAAAATTTGAAGAACAACATCCCTCTTTGAAGCCGCTGGTTTCTCTGTCAACAAAACCACAGATGGTTAAAAGGCTTGTGACTGAAGCATTTCTGGCACGTGATATGAAAAAAATACAGTCCATTCTTGGCTACTTTAGTGCCAAGAGGGAGAGGATTTGCTGGGCTGGGGACTGAGGGGTGGCCCCTCCCGCAGAGGTCTGAACTGCCATTCAGAGGAAACTCATCAAGTCCAAGGAAGGGAAGAGAAGAGGCCAGCAGCTGTCGTGAAAGGAGTGCATACAGCAGCACAGGCTGAGTGAGGGCTGACGTGCCAGAAAGCAGCTCTGCACTGAAGGACCTGGGGGTCCTGGCAGACAAGAAGGCCATGAGGCAGCAAGGAGCCCTAGTGGCAAGAAAGTGCATGTTGTCCTGGGCTGCATTAAGCAAAGCATTGCCAGCAGGATAAGGGAGGGAATCGTGCTCCTCTTGTGTCCCTGGGGCCCCAGGGAGTCCCAGAGAAGTGGCTCTTGGAGCCAGCCCAGGAAACGGTGGCTGAGATGCGTGAAAGACTAGAGCACCTGAGATATGAGGAAAGATGGAAAGAGCAGGCAAAAGGAAGGCTGTGGAGAAGAGAGCTTAGCTCTATGCGCACTTGTGATTCCCTCCCCCAGAGGGAAGTCCAGGGTCGTGGTCTGACTCTCCTGCCCACTCCAAGGCCCTGGCATCTCCTCAGCTGGGGCAAAAGGAAGGAGAGACCTTCACTGGGAGGCAGAACCCCAGGAAGAGCCTGACTGTGACCAAGGTGCCTGGCCGTGTGTAGTGACCGACCCCAGGGCAAATGGCTGCCTGGTAGCAGTGCCATGAGCTACAGGGCTTCCTGTAGTTCCTGTAGCCAGTGGACCCTGCGTGCCTGGCCGTGTGGCAAAGGTGAGAGGAGAGGCCCAGGGAGAGGCATGGGTGTCCTTGTGTTGCTGTCCCCAGTGCCAGTGGGAATGGTTGTGATCAAGGGAGTGTGAGAGTGCGCAAGAACAATCACGCTT
>VZSG01000284.1:5365-30748 GCA_013398315.1 Nothoprocta pentlandii
TTTTTTTTTTTTCATTTTATATTTTCCTCCCCTCTCCTGGCAGCGCGTGCTCGGAGCGCTTTGGACGGAGCAGCTTAATTAATTCAATCAAAACTGGCCTCCCGCGAGCGCGCGGGGAGCTGGACCCACCGATGGCCGCAGCAGAGAGGCCCCTTCGCCCTCCCCATTCCCGGTGTGGATTTCGGGGTGTCCCTGCGCTCTGGGCCCGTTGTTTGCCCTGCTCCCGGGCTCTGGATGGTGTTGGGAGCAATCCCAAGCGGCCGCCGCGGCCTCTCTCCAGGCGCTCGCTCCCTGCGCGCCGGCCCCGTGTCCGCGGCAGCGCTCGGAAGCAGAAAGCGGGAGAGACCCCGGGATGCTTTCGTGCCGTTTGCGCTTCCTTCTCGCCGGGAAGTGAGCGCGTGCGGCGTTCCAGGAGGGAAGCAGGGCGCTGCTTTAAATGCAAATGGGTCTGTTTGCAGCCGGCTCCGCTCGACTGCGCCGCTCTTGGCGCTCCTGCTGCATCGGAGCTTCCGAGGGCGGGAATGGAGAAATCCGGGAGGCCTTCCTGGCTCCTGCTCCGATCCGCGAGCTGTGCTCTGCGTAGGATTTCACGGTCTGCCAATGTGCTGTAAAGCATTTTACTCGTTTTACCATAGGGCTTTTCCTTTTCACCCTGCTCCTTGGGAGACGGGGCCCTTTGGGATGCAGGAGGACATCGAGGGCGATGCTCATGTTTGCAACCAGTGCAAAATACGGCTCTTCCCCTAGTGTCCAGTGGGAGCTGGGAGTGCGTTTGCATCAAGAGCAGTAAAATATATATATGTGTGTGTTGTATCTATATAAAATGTATTATTTTTCTTAACTTTTTTGGGTTGCATTTGCATTCCTGTTGCATTTTTGGTGCTGCCTGTGCTTGCTTTTGGCCGTCCCGGTGGCGGGAGGTGCCACGTGCAGCCCTGGCCCTGCCATGGGTGCTATGGGGTGCCCCACGCAGCCGTGTGGTGCCGAACCCCCAGCTCCCGGCCGGGAGCAGCGGAGCCGCCCCGCGCTTCCCAACGACCTAATGTGATTTGCAGCGGTGGGGCTGGGTAATAATCTATAGCAGCTTCCGTACACTCGGGGGCTGCTTTTATTCCCAGCCAGGTGTTTGTAGACCAGATCAATATGGGCCTATTTGCATGGGGCCGTCCGTAATCTAATAAAGCCAGGCCCTTGCCAGCCTCGGGCCGCGCTTTTCCCTGGATGTGTCCGCAGCCTGAGGAGGCTGTGGGCTGGATACGGGAGTGCAGGGCTGGGAAGGAATCTGGGCACTGAGATGTGCGGAGTCGCCTTCCCATGGTGCGAGGGGTTGGTTTGGGCTGGGATCAGCTCACGGTGGTGCCGATTAGGAAAGGTGCTGAAGTATTCATCTCCTGGCCCTGTGCTCGTGGACCTTGCTCCTGGATTTGTCTGTTTTTGTATTTTTTCTTTTTTTAAATTTTGTTTTCAAGATAGCACAACGGGATGCTGAGCCAGGCACCCTGGGGGGATTTCAGCCTCCAAAGGTGCCTGTTTCCGCCCAGGACCGTGGCCCGTGTCCAGCTCGGGCTGAGCGAGCGAGTCCGTGCGTCTCCCGCTCCCTTAGGAAACGGCAGCGAGGACGGGGCCGTAGCCCCCCAGCTCTGGGGGCTGGTGCCTTGGGGGCCGGCGGGTCTGTGCAGAGGGGGCCCTGCAGCTTCCCGGGCGCCTCGCGGCGCTCGAGCCGGGCTTGGAATCCTGCGTCCCTCCCTTTCCTCCTTGTTGCCTTTTCCCCCTCTTGCTCTCCTGTCAGCGGCCGCTAATCTCTTCCCAGCCCGTAGTGGCTTTCGTCGGACTGGTGAACAGAGCAGGGGAAGGAAGGGGAGAATCCAGGCAATCATTTTGCTGGAGGGAAAAACCCTCTGAATCCAGTTTTTTGCTCTGCCAGCTCCGTGTCTTTTATAGGAGCAGCCTTACCCAGAATATCTTTAAGCAGACATCCCTAAGCAGTAGGACTGCCCCGTCTCCCCTTTTTTTTTAAATAATCTGCCCTAATAAATCGCAAGCTCCCGCACAGCAGCGGGGTGAGAAGCCCCGGTGACTTTGTAACGAGGCCGGCGCCGTTTGCCCTCGGCAGCGATGCAGCACCAGCCGAGCTGGGTCTGCCCGGGACCAGGCGCTCCCGGCCGCGCTTCCCGTCGTGTCCGAGCTCCGACGCTCGGCCCCTCGCTCCCACGTCCCCTTCCCGAGCCGTCCCTCACGCAGCGTTTTCCCTGCCCGCGTTATTAGCAGAGGGAAATCGAGTTTCTCTCCTGGTTGGAGAGCGCTTTCAAATTCCACAGTGATGTCGATTAGCAAAATTAGCAGTGGCAGCTTAGCCGGCCAAAGCACCGTCCCCGTTGCTCGGCGCTCGCCGCTCTCTGCCGCGTTCCCCACTTCAGCTCTCCCAATACCCTGTGTGTTTATGTGGGGCAGCATATTGGTTTTTTGCCTCTTCCTTTGGTGTCGCCGTTTCCTTTTGACATTTGATATCCAGGAGGCTGGAGCCAAAGTGAAAGCGAATCTTCCCCCCAGTCTGCTTTCCCCCTCCAGCTCGTGCCTTTCCCATTTGGACGTGAGTGTCGCAGAGCCCGGGCTGCCCGTGGGTCTAGGATTGCTTGTTTACACACAGCCCTGCGCTCTCGTGCACGGAGATGCTCTGCTGAGACGTCGAGAGCCGGGCGGTACCTGGAGCCGTGCCGGGGTCAAGCTGTGGGTGCAGCGTTTAGCTTGAGTAGCATCTAACCATCAAAGGCTGCAAATGTGTTAGCATAGTCCTTAAAAGAAGAAAAAAAATGTGTATGGTACATGGGAAAAGCTCTGGGCAAAAGGTTCAGTGTCCATCAGTTAAAAGAGCCGAGTCGGGAGCTGTTGCAGTGATGGATTCTGACTCCCAGCGCTGGCGCCGACGTCGCCAGCACTTTTGGTGTGAAGCCCTGGAGGTCCCTGCGTGGCGGCGCTGGGAAAGGCACCGTGCGTTCCCGTGCCTTGCACGGGGCCCCGTTGCGGTTCTCATCTGGGTTTTTGAGCTCTGTGTTGTGGCTGCCGAGCGCAGCGCTCGCCTGCCGCCCTGCTGCCCCCGGGCAAGTCGGGGAGCAGGTGCCGGGAATGGTGTTGGCGGGAATGGTGTTGGCGGGAATGGTGTTCCGCGAATGTGCCATCCCCCTGGAAAATCCTGCCTGTCGGATGTGCCAAGTGGTGCTGGGCATCGGTGGTGGCAAGAGGAGTCACAGCACTGTGTGCTTGTGGAGGGAGAACCAGGGGAGCGAGGCCGGGATGCAGCGCTCGCCCGCAGCGCAGCGTTTGCCAAAGTGCCTGTTTTCCCACTTTTCTGTCCCCAGGCAGCTCCAAAGGTCACCTAGCGCCACAGCAAACACTTCTTTTTCCTTTTTCCCCTTTTATTCCTTTGGTCTCTCCTCCAAACAGCCCAATAACCACCCTTCCTCTGCTGGGAGAGCTTTCAGGGCAAGCGTCCCGAGAAGGATTAGGAGCAGGCGCCCGGGCCGCCCCGCTCCCGAAGGCCTCCAGCTGCTATTTGCACTTGCCGGGCTCCGGCCGCCGCTGGCATTTCCCCCGCTGGGTGGAATTTACTTTCCTCCTGGCAAGGGCAGTCGGTAACATTTGCTCACCTGGGCTCCTTAAGCTGCGCAGGGGCTGCGGGATGCGGCGGAGAAGGTCATGGGGTAAAAACTCATCTTTGGTCTCTGCGCTCCTTATTGGCAGCAGGCGGTGGGGAGAGTGGCTGCTAAATGCCGTGTTGTGCCTGGGCGTTAAGCAGAATTAAGGGGGAAAAGGCTGCCTTTTGCCTAAAGGTACCGTGCAAGCTTCTGGGTCTGCTTGGTTTGATGTGGGAGAGCTCTGACCCTGCTCCGTGTCCTTCCGCGTTGGCGGATGGGTCAGGTGGACCCCGGCCCTGGAGTGGTGGCTGCTTGGAAGGGGGTTTGTGATGCGGAGAGGGCTGCCGTGTTCCCATGCAGGTGTTTCCATGCGGATCCTTGCAAAGTGCCTGTTGGGAAGGGCAGCTCTGGCCCCGGTGCTGGGTCTGCCCGGAGCCCGTGCCAGGGCAGCGGGAGGCTCGGGAGCCGCTGTGTCCCAGCCCAGCTCCCGGCCCCGGCAGCGGGAGGCTCCACCTGGCCCGCGTGTTGGGTCGATGCTGCTGCTGGGGGGAGAATGAACTTGTGTGTTCCCTTTCCTGCAGTGTTTGGCTGGGTCTTGGGAATGTCCCGTGGCGAAGGGAGCGCGGCCAGCCCGGATTGGTGCTTTGGGGGCTACAGCAGCACTAGCCATGGGCCATGGATCACATCCATGTGTCGGGAGGGCTGGGGCACTGTAAGACTCCATGGCCACCAGTTAGGAATGGTTGGCCTTGGGAATACCAGCTGCCGGGGCCTGGGATATTGAGCTGTGTTGAACTGCCTTGTTTTGGGAGGGCAGGGGGAGATAGGGATCTGGAATGAGCTGCCAAAGGCCTCTTGGAGAAGCAGGCCTGGGCTCCCTCCCGCCAGAGGGGCGGCCCTGGAGCTCGCTCCGCCTGGGAGAGCGAGCGCGGCCCTGGAGCTCGCTCCGCCTGGGAGAGCGAGCACGGCCCTGGAGCTCGCTCCGCCTGGGAGAGCGAGCGCGGCCCTGGAGCTCGCTCCGCCTGGGAGTGCGAGCGCGGCCCTGGAGCTCGCTCCGCCTGGGAGTGCGAGCGCGGCCCTGGCCGCCGGCAAGGGCGGTGGACAGACCCGCTTCATTACGTGGAGGCTGTGATTGAGAAAGGAACTACGCAATTAGGAGAGGTCCCTGCGGTTTGTGTTTGAAAGGAGCTCTATTAGAATAATTTTTAAGCTCCTGTTTAATGAGAAGCCTGTCTGCTGATTAAAATGGCAAGGGCTCGCGCGGGCTCTGAGCGCTGCTGGCTGCGCGGCCGCCCTCCCGGTACCGCTGCCGCCTCCCTGGCCCGCTCGCTTTCTCTTTTGCTTTTCCTGCCCTGCGCTTCAGGCCAGAAACCCTCTTCAGCCTTTCTCCTTGACTGGGAATCTTTTCCCTCTCTGCGAGGATGGATCCTGTCGGATGCGTGTCCCTCTTCCCACGTTTGAGCTGGTGCGCTTGTCCTTTTCTGTCATGCCGCAAGAATGGGGCCGGGGAAGTCGCAAAGCAGGACTGGGCCCAGGGCAAGAGCTGCGGTGCCAGGTCGGCATCCCGGAGGCCTCCTTGGCTGCGAGTGGCTGCCGTGTGTGCGAGGGGACAGGAGGGATCCCGGTTGGGAACGTGCCTGGGGGCAGAGCCCGGCTCCGCTCCGGCCTCGCGCCGGGCTTGGGAACGCAGAACCCCCCCTAGGTTCAGTGGGGAGCACGGAGGAGATCTAAATGAAGAACAAATGAGAACCATATAAAGACAAATGGGAATCAGATTTAGGAAGCAGACGAGACAATCCCTTGGAAGGGGAAGGGGCAGGGGACTGTTTGCTTTAATGAGTCTCCTTGGATTTCAAGCAATAACATAGCAGGATTTTTTTTTGTTTTTTTTCCCTCTCTTCCCCCTCTTTCCCAGTCCCCCTTCATTTCTTCTATTCCTTTTATTTACCGTTTTCATAACATCCCTGGCTGCAGCAGCGACTCTTTGGGCTGCCGCTCTCCGCGATGGGGGTTACGGGCCAACCCGCCGACCTGCTGCCCGGTTTTCCCTCCTTATGTCCGGATACCCCACGTGGAGCTTGTCGTTCTCCCTGACCGGAGCCACCTCCGGCCAGGCTGCCTCGGCAGGGCTGCTCACGAGGGCCCTTCCCACCCCCTGAGGAGCTTCCCAGCCTTTTTGGGGCGAGCCACAGACCAGCCCTTCCCAAACGGAATGCTGTTTTCTCTATGGAGTCGGTCTGCGCCGGCACGCTCCGCTGTGTCATGTAGAGGCAGCCTCTGGGACGGGCTGTGCGTGGGCGAGATCCAGGTTTTCCCTGTCCGAAGTCCCGGGCAGTGCCCCCGAGATGCCTGCGCTCCCGGAATGCGCTCCGGGGGAGCCGATGGCGACGGCCTCTGCGCTCCCGGCCTCTGCGCTCCCGGCCTCCGCGGCCGCTGCTCCTCTGCCTGCTCCCCTTGGCAGGAACGGGTCCCTCTTCCCGTTCCCGCGCAGCGCTGGGCAGAGGGAAGCCAGGGCTCCGGTGGGTGCTGAGGGCTCCGGCAGCCCCGGTGCGATCCCGTCGTTGCCGGAGGCGGCTGGGCCGGGCACGGCAGCCGCCTCTCCGCGCTCCCTGCGGGAAGGGTTCGGGGTGGCCCTTGTTGGGGCCCGTCTCCTTGGTGTCTGCAGGGCTCTCCGGTTGGGAGGTGCTGGGGCTGCGCTCCGGGGAGAGCCAAGGAAAGCTGCCGTGTTGGGCAATAGCTTTTGCCGGCCCGGGAGGACGGGAAGGGGGGACCTGCAGCCGTGGCAGGGCAGGGAGAGCTTCCAAACCCCTGTGATGGGTGTTCGGGTGGGTGTCTGAGGCTTTTTGCCTGTGCTCGCTGTGGACCCTCATCTCCCCTGGGGGAGCTTCGCTTTAACCATACCCCGGCAGAGCATGGAGGTGTTTTTTTTTTCTTTTTTTTCCCTTTATTATTATTAGGAAATTCCCATTAGGTGGGTTTAAAAAGCCAGCCATCGGGGCTGGCCCCCGGCCCGCCGCGACCAGATTCCTTTGAGAAAAGGCCGCGCTGGCCTCCTGCTTTATTGACCATGCCTCCCGGGAAGGCGGCTTGAATGTCCTTCTGTCTGCGCGGCGCGGGGAGCGCTCTGCCTGCCTGCCTGCCGCCGTGGGGATGGGCAGCGTTCCCCTCTCCGCTCCCTTTCCCTCCCGCCCCTTTCCCTTGTTCCAGACGCCTTTTTTTTTTTCCCGTTGGGAGGAGAGAGGGAGCTGTGCACGGTGCGTCCCGCTCCGCGCGGCTTCCCTCCTTCCCCACGGAGTTCATCCAAAGTTCGTATCCAGAGGATGAACAAAGTCGCTCAGACCTTTTCCTGACTCCTCACCCTTTGTCCTCGTCACTTAGTGACAGACAGGAATCAAATGCCACGGGCGGGCTGGGGACGGGATGTGTGTGAGAATCCTGCCCGCGGGAGGAGCCCGTGGGACCCCCAGCGCCAAGGGCATCGGCTTCAAAGGGCAGGGGGGATCCTTTGGGAATGTGCATCGGGCAGAGGGGATCCTTTGGGAATGTGGATTGGGCAAAGGGCTCTCATCCCTTGGGAAGGAAAGAGCCTCATCTAGGCACAAGTGTGTGCTCAGGTACAGCCGGTTGGAAGATCAGGGCATAAATCTTTTGGCTTCCCATGCTCCGAGGTGACGGTTCCCCCTTCCATTTGTCAAGGGCAAAGCCATCATTCTTTTTGCACGTGGTGGTTTCTGGAAGTGTCCCGGTGTTGCAGATGTTGCTGCTCATCCCTGGTGCAGACAGGTTGCCGTCCCCTGTAACGCGCTCCCTGGTTGCTCTGCGGGGATGTGCGGGGCCGGGCTGGCGGCTCTGAGGCCACCCTGGTGGGAAGGAAGGTCTTGCAAATGTTCCTCATGGAGACAGGCTCCGTGCCCTGCTGTCCAAGACAGTGATATGGGAACAGGCAGGGAGAGGGGACGGTGCCGAATGAAAAGGAATCAGCTCTTTTGTGCTCCCCGAGTCCTGGGAAGTGCCCAGGATACGGTGCCATGGATGCGGCGAGCAGCTCTGCTCCGGAGGTGCCGTCCCGTGTGCTTGGGGATGACCCAAACTGCTGGGGCTGGACCGAGTGCCGTGGGGCAGCCCAGCCCAGCCGTGGGGCCAGGTCCTCGTTCCCGTGGGGCCGGGTCCAGCTGCAGGCGCCGCTGCTTGCGGGGCCCCCTCGGCGGCCGCAGGAAGGGGCCGCCTTGCGCCCCGCTTGGTGCCCTGTTTGTTGGCTGGTTTCGCAGCGCTCGCTGTTCTGGCCCCCGGCCAGCTCTTCTGACTCACAGGAATCTTCTCGGGAGTCTCCTACGCCCTCCATTACCTGAGCGCAGCGCGCGGGCCCGCGGAGGCGCCGGCCGGGAGCGGAGACCGTGTCCCGCGGGGCTGCCCCGTCGCCCCACAGGGCTGCCCCGTCGCCCCACGGGGCTGCCCCGTCGCCCCACGGGGCCGCCCTGGTGCCCAGCGAGGCCGCCCCGTGTCCCGCGACCGCCTGTCCTCGCGCTGCTGCCGTCTGCAGCGCGTCCCTCTGCAGGGGCACGTGCTCAGTGTACGAGGCCGAGCGGAGCTCGTGCTTGTTGTGAGGAGCAAGTTCAAGGGTTTCCCTGGTAAACTGGAGGTGACGGGAGCCGCCAGCCCGGTCGCAGCTCCGTGTGTTGATGCTGCAAGTGCCGGCGTCCCCGTGCAGCAAAGGCAGGTGTGAGGCGTTTGGAAACCCCCCGGCTCCAAACGGGAAGTCTCCCCGCGCTCCTGCCCTGCCGTTAGTGCCTTGGATTTCTGGCACTCGTCGCGGCTGAAGGGGGGAAGCGCCTGGGCTGTGTTGCCCTCCTTGTCCCGTGCCCTGCGAGGCGCTGGCTTTGGCGGGCGCTGCGGTTGCATCAGACTGGGCTGCACCCAGCGCAGCGCCAAGGCGCCGGGAAGGTCTCGGCGGCGCCTGCCAGCCCCGGTGCCTCCCCACAGCGCTCCGTGGGGCAGCCCCACTGCTCCTGGCGGGCGCCGCGAGCTGGGGCCTCGCGGCTTGTGCACCTGGCCGGGTGTCCCACCTGCTGCACCAGCGCTTCCTGCCTTTGCAGACACCTTTCTGCTCCCGCTGTGAGGCTCCTGCGGCTCTTTGCAGCTCCTGTCCGTGCTTAGGGGATCCTGGAGCAGGAGGGAGGCGTAGCACTGTGCTTATAGCAGGCGCATTGGTAGGAAATGGTTTGCTGTCGTGGGCCCTCAGGAGCTTGGAGTGTGTTTTGTTGCACCACTGCGCGTGTAATGTGAATTTGTGGGTCCCAGTAATAGGTGAGACCTGGGTGTTTTGGTGGCTCTTTCTGATGTGGGTCCACCTGGCTGTGTGACACTGTGCAAATAATTGACATTGTGCATTAAATAATTAGCGAGTATCCCGTGGAAGACACGGAGAAGAGGGGCAGGTGCTCGTTTGGGGAGGGCTTTTGACTGGGCCCCGGCAGAGAGGGGAGGCCTGGGCCGCGCGGGGGAGGATGGCGTGTCCCTGGCAGACCCTTCCCCACGGAGATGCCTGTGGCTCTCTGTGCCATGAAGCCGCTCGAGGTGCCCGAAAGCAGCGGGGAGGGAGCTGTGCTCAGACGGGACTCCTGTGCGACTTAGCCACCCGCGTTTTGCTGCCCGTTCAGTGCGGGCAGTGGCTGCGGGTGCAGGCTGCCCTCGGAGGAGCAGCGTGCGGGAGAACCGGGACGCATCCCGGCCGCGCGGAGCACCGCGGCGCCTTGGCGAGGGAGCCCGTCCCGCGGCGCTGCCGGCCGCGCGCTGCCTGCTCCGCGTGTGGGGCTGTGCGAGGCCGCCCCGTGCCAGCAGCCCGCGCGCTTTGGCCGCCGCCGGCGTCTCCGGAGCGGCGGCGCGGCCCTCGCGTCCCCCCTCGCCGCCTCTGCCCGGCATTTATCAACAACCTCCCTTCCCTCCGAGTCGCCGGATTCTTTCGCTGTGGCGTCATCCTCCGGCCAGAAGCCGCCCCGGCCCCGCGCTCCCTTCCTCCACAGCGAGCCCAGAATTGCTGGGCAAACATTTCGCCTCTTGTTATTACAGTATTCCCATCTGCATACTTAGTCATAAACCTCCCCCCCCCTTTAATTCCAGCCTTTTCTGGGGCGGGGTTAAGAGTTCAAACCCATCATTTTTCTTTCGGGGCTGGAGGCTTCACAAAAGCTGCCTGCAGCGGGATTGTTCTGGCGGGCCGGGAGCGCGGGGCCGCGCGCGGGGAGGCAGCCCCGCCGCCTCCGAGGGCTCCGCATCCCGCTTCCCGCGGGGCTGCTCCCGGGAGGACGGGCACCCACGTGCTGGGGGGAGCAGGGAGTGCGGAGACGCTCCGTGGGTGCCGAGGGGAGGCTGCGGGCTCCCGGGAGGTGGCGTTGCCGATACTGCGGGTGTTTTGGGGGTGAAAAGCACGTTGCTTTCTCCAGCTCACCGCCTTCCTGCCCCGTGCCGGCGCCTCCTGCCAGCCAGGTGCGAGGGGGTCCCGGGCTCGCCGCCCACTATCCCGGTGCCCCTGGAAAAGGAGCTCTAGGGCAAGGGATGGTGCCAGGGCGTCCGGCCCCCTGTGCGGGAGCTGCCCCCCGAGAGCCACCAGCAGCACCTGGGGCCTCCCCCTTCACCGGCCTCCGGGGGCTTCTCCCCTGGCTCCAGGATCCCCTGGGATTCCTGCATCCACCGGGGATGGGAAGGGGGACAGGGACCCCCGTGAGGGACCCTCGTCCTGCGCAGGTGCTGGGGTCGCTCCGTGCTGGGATCAGCTGCCGCCTCTGGGCTTGGGAGGTACTGCCAGCTTCCTTATTTCTTTTGGCAAAAATGAGGGCTTTTCCCCCCCAGATTGAAAGGTCTCGAGGAGGAAAATAAATAGTAATGTGTATTTGGGTTGACAGAAACGCTCAAATTTGTGCAGCTCAATTTCCCAACATTTTGCTGCAAAGACGACTATCTTTCAGCTTGCTTTTGGGAAACAGGAAAACGAAAATGTCTCAGATTTGCATTTTTTGAGATTAAGCTCTTGCATATTTTAATAAAGTTTTCTGAAGTTTGACTTCAATGTTATATTATAAAAATCTTGATCCTAAGTATGGGCTTATACTCAAAGCAACATAAAGTTCAGGGAATGGGTATTTGGGCAATTGTATTTGAAAGCTGTGAAAGTGAATTTGCTTTTGCTGGGCTTTAGAGTATTTTGGTTTTGCTCCTTTTTCTTTTTTTCTGGCAATTTATTTAAAAGATGGGTGAAAATGGACAAGCTCAAATGGAGAAAAGCTCCGCAAAGCCACAACATGCTGAGGGGCAACGGAGGTGCCGAGTGCGCTCCGGAGCTGCGCCTTCGGAGACAAGAAATGCCAAAGTGAAGCTTTTACGAACAACCTCCACTTTTCCTCTTGTGCATATCCTGCCATTCAATCTTTAATTGTATGATCTGCAGTATTGCCCAATTTGGACTGCACGATAGCTTATCGTAAGCGTTTCTTTCCCTGCTTTTCTTAGATGCAGTGATCGAGCTCTTTGTGGCACTGTGGATGCTGAGCAGCCAAAGGAAAATCACCTTAGCAGCTCGCTCTGTATTTTAGCAGATAATGTAAAGGTTTTCTTAAAAGTTTGCTGGCATCCCTGCGTATATATGTGTATAGGCACCATCATCTTGCAACTGCAGCCATATGGGTGGAGCTGCGGGGTTACCCCAGGCAGGATTAGTGCTTTGAATTTGCATCTGAATCAGCTTTAGGCCTGATCCCCTGAATCACCCTGGGAGCTGTGCTGCTGGGTGAAGGCTTTCCTAAAACATGGGTGCTCCATGGCGATTAAGGAGAGGGAAAAGAACTCGCCAAGGGAGAGATCTGTGACAACAAAAGAAAAGAAAAATGAGTATTGATGGTAACTTTAAAAAGCCAGAGTTTTATAGGTGTTTTTCTGTATCTTAGTGTGGCAAAAAGAAGCGAATGGGCAGCTGCGTCCTGGCCCTGAGTTTTCAGTCCCAGGTAAAGCTCGAGCTGTCGCAGAGCTGGGTCTCGCCCGCGGCAGTGAGGAGCCCCAGTGACACAGAGGTGCTTTGGTGTCTGCAGACGCAGGGGCTGGAAGCACCAAAGTGGGCACGAGTCCCCGGGGATCCTGTGCCTGCTGCTGTGGCACTGGGAGCAGCAGCGTGGGAAGGAGCCAGGATGGAGGCGGAGAGGTCGGGTAGCTCCAGGCACGAGGGTGCCCGTATCCGCACGCTCCGAGCGGGCCTGGCTAGACAGGGCTTGCAGGCAGCCCTAGGCTGAGCTCATCCTTGGGTCGTCCCTCTCCCAGCTTAAGGGGAACTGGGGGCAGTCTACCAGTTTCCCTTGTGTTATTTTCTTATTTACAGTTATTTTCAGAGGTCCTGCTTGGCGTTCCAGACAGCTTTGCTGCTCGGCTGATCGGCTTTGCTGGTCCTGGCTGTAAAGTCGGGAGCTGCTCGCGGAGCTTTGGAAAGGAGCTTTCCCCTCCACCGATCAAAGGCAGGCCGGGCTTTGCCAGGCTCTGCTGGGTGCCTGGAAGCCCCAGCTGGAGCCTTCACAGGGCACACGCAGTTCTTCTATTAGTCCTGTTGTGCAGGAGCGTTGCACGGCAAAGCTGCCTGGATGACCTGCCCGGTGTGGGGCAGGGGAGTGGGCCCAGCCATCGCCCAGGGACCAGGGCCTAGGTTTGGGTTCTGCACATGATACTTCGGGTGATGCTAGGCAGGTTGTTTTGCTCCCTTGTTTTGCTCCTGTGCAGCAGGAATGTTAAGCTGCATTTGCAGATCTTGCTGCTCTTTGGTCAGTTAAAGCATCCTGCGTTGTTGAAGAGTGGAGAGGAGGAGAGAACCTGCCCGGTGTCCTCTTCCTGGTAACTCGTATCCTGCAGAAAGAGGGCTTTTGGTGCCGGATTTTGAGTATTTGCAGGAATCTTTCACCCAGAGCGGCCAGGCTGTGGCTTGCACCATCTCCTACTGCCCGTGCGGAGCTGGACAGCTCGTGCCCGGAGAGGGACGAGGGCTGCGTGACCTAGTGGGGCAGTCAGGCCCTTGCATTAAACCAGGGCGAGCTCTGGCTGTGGTCTGTGCGTGTGGTTTCCCCTTGCTCTCCCGCAACGACAGCCTTGCTCGACAGGCCCAGGAGCTGGTAGCGTGGGATGTGCACGCTCCTCTTCCTGCCTTTCTCTTTATCTTTTTATTTATTTATGTTTTTAAGAGAGCCTCCGAGATTTCTCCTCTCTCTGAGCTCACCTGGGCCTCTTACCTTTCTGCTGCCTGATGTGTTAATTAGGGCTTATGAAACGGCGTGCGCCAGTAAATCTTGGGAGAGGTCGCCCCCATCCCTCCAAGCCACATGCGTCACATTCCAGCTCCAGGAATGTCCGGGATAGGGAATGCTCTATCCCCCTCCGGCTCCCTCCTTCCCACCCCGCGATCCGAGGGCGCGTTTTCATCCCTGCTGCTTTACACTCCCTCCCTCTCTTCTTTACGTGTTGCTGGTGTAATTGTTGGCGGTTTGTCCGCTAATGATTATAAATTAGCGGCCGAGTGTATAAAAAGTTAATGAAGTTCTGCTGGTGGAACCATTACGAGCTCCCAGGCTGGCACGTACAGGTTGGCTGAGCCGGTAAGAAAAGGCAGAGCCGGAGCGCAGCGTTTCGGGGATCAGGTTTCAGCCTGCTCGCTCGCTCCTGCTCTGCGTTTGTTGGTTTTTTCGTTCTGCACGGAGCCAAACTTGAGCCCTGGGAATGCCAAAAGGTGGCAGGTGATATTTTCTCTGCTACTGAGGGAAAAATAATGGCCAAAATCATCTTGTTTCTCTCCCATTTCACTTATTTCCAGCCCTTTCGTTCCAGCTTACCAAGGCGCGAGCCCTGGACTCGTCCCCACTCCCCTGCCTCTGTCCTGGCTATTTCAGGCCGGGTGTCCTGCATCTGAGCCCTCCCCTAGCCCTCACTTGTGCCCTGTACTAGCTCTCCCTCTGCATTCGGGCTTCTTGGGTGGAAATCAAACGTTTTGGATCCTTCTGCTGCTCTGCCCCTTGGGTGTCCGCCCGTATAACAGCTTCCCTCACGGCGCTCGTGAGCTAAGTTTAGGAAGGGATGTTGGAAGAGGGAGCACTGATGAGAGATCCCGCAGGTTAAAAAGCTTCCCGCTGTAAGCCTCCCACCCCCTTAAGTTTTTCGTTACTCAGAACTTGGCAGGACTTCAAACCACGTGGCCTGGCACCTCCCCGGGTGGAGGTGGCTTTGGTAGTGTTTGCCACAAGGAGCTCATGGTTGCAGAAAAACGAGATGAGTGAAAGAGTATTTTGCTTTTCCTTTTTGCTGTGTGCAAGAGAGAGGTTCTGGAGGTGCCTCGGGGACTTCCTGAGAGCTCTGTGCACTGTGGGGATCCCTGTGGCAGCGGGGTTGTCTCGTGTCACCATTGCAAATTTGGTGGAACCCGGAGCGCTCCCCGTCTGTTGAGCTGGTCTTTGCAGAGCCCGTGCAGCCCTTGGGCAGTAAATGCCCCAGAGCCCCTGCCTGCCCCGGTGTGCTCCGATCCGAGCACCCGGAGGCTGCGCTTCCATTGCCGACTCCTCGTGGAGCCTTTTCCCGGGCAGCGGCCGCTGCAGCGCTGGGAGCCGAGCGCTTGCTGCTGAGGCGGGGAGCTCTCCTTTTCCTTTGGGATCAGCCGCCTTCCTGCACATCCCCGTCGCTGATCAGTGCCGGCGGTTCAGTGGGAAAGGGACATGAGGAAACCCTGACCACGCTGAGCTCCCGGGGGACACGGCTGGTTGTGTTGGAGCAGAGGGATGTTGGGACCCGTCGGCGGGCGCCCGTGTGGGGTGACCCATGGCAGGTCAGTTGCTGCCAAGCCGGCAGCTCAGCCTTGGCAAAGGGGCCGTCTCTTCCCCCGTTTTTCCCAGATCCTTGCTCTTGTAGTGCTTTTCCGAGGTTAAGGGTGTTGACACTAGTCTGCTGGCCCCGTTCCAGACTGAACCATCGCTTTCAGCATCCCTTATTTTCCTCTGATGCTTTCACTTAGGGCCGGAGCTCGGTTTTGCTCTACAAAGGTCCTGCTTACCTGGACCTGGGCTGTTCCGGAGCCGGTGGCTCCATCCCAGGACTGGCTCCATCCGAGCAGGAATCATCCCTGCGCACGGGTCCGTGTGCGGTGGCACCGGCCCAGGCCTCCTGTTTGCACCGGCCCTGGCGTGTGGGGAGGCGGGAGGAGGAGGTGGAAGGGCCGGGACTCTGTCCTCTGGGACCCGGAGGCAAGGGACAAAGCGTCCAAGTGGTGGAGTCGGGTTTGGGCTGGCACCGCAGCGAGGAGCCGACGTCCCCTGTGGGAACCTGTGCACGGAGCGACCGGGACCAGGCCCGTCAGCCCCGGACGGCCTCACGAGCCTGGCGCTCGGCCCCACGGCTAATTTTCGGCCCGGCGCAGGCATTCCAGGAATTTGTAAGGAATTATCGGGCGGGTGGCGACGGGAACGGGAGGAGGGGAAGAGCGGGAAGACTCCTGCAATAGGAACCATCTGGCCCCGCTCCCTCGGAGCGGCGGTGTCTGGGATGAAGGAACTGATCGAAAGCAGACATTGTTTGAGACAATAAAACCGTATTACACGTTAATGAGAAAATACACGGGCGAGCCGAAGGCCTGGGCCGCGCTGGGTGTTCTCCGCTTCCTCCTGCCGGGGGTGCTGCCGGCGGCTCCCTTTCCCCTTGGCCGGGGGTCAGGCCGGATCCCGGGACTAGCAGAACCCCCCTGCCCTGCCGCCCGCCATCCCTGCCTGCTTTTAAGCCAGGGAGAGGCAGGGATTTCGAGGACTGGGATGGAGAAGGAAGGGGAGCGGGGAGAGAGGCTGGCGGCGGCGGCCTCCCCTCTCCCATTTGGGCGCTCTCCCCTCGCCGCGGGCAGGAGTGGAGCCGACAGGCCGCAACAAAGGCCCCTTTTCTTCTCCGGCGCTGCTGTTTTCATAGTGTTGGGTTACAGCCCCCTCGCTCTGGAGGAGGGACGGGGGCATTTATGGAGCCTGACACCGGCTCCATGATGTAATGTTATTTTTCGGTGCCGAAATGAGGCCGTTTTTCACTCGGGGTCAGCAGGATTGATGTCGGGGGCCGCCGGAGGGAGGGGTGCGGGATGGGGTCTCCGACCGGGCCCTGCCAGCCCTGGCACCCGCTCCGGCTCCGCCACAAATCACCGTCCCGGGCAGAGGTAACGCACGTGTAACCCCAGAGCCTTCCCTCCTCCCCCCCGCTTCACCTCAGGCTTGAACTTAAATATTTTAATTAAAATAGATTTGGTCGGGAGCGGGGAGCCCGGGAAGCCCGTGGCAGCCCCTGCCTTCGGTACCTCGGCCCTCAACATCTGTTTCCCATTGAAAGCTCTTTGGAAAAAGAGGCCTCCCCCCTCCTCCCACCCCGAGCGCCAGTCCCTTTGGAGACCCCTGCGCAGGCCTGACTTTCCAGGGGTTTGTCCTCCCTTGCAGCCTCCCCCCCAGCCTCGCTGAAGCTTTGCTGAAATCAAAATAAACACCCGGAGCCGATTGCAGCAGGAGCGGCTGGCTGCGAGCCCCATTTCTTGCCACATCCAGGAGGCTTTACTGGGATTCTCCCCCCGCCACCACCACGCTGCTCAGGATGAGGTCTCTGTGCTCCTCGAGCGAGGAGGGGGCTCTTGAGGAAATAAGTGGCGTTGCTTTGGGGGATGTGCCCGTGTAGGGACTTGCTGCTGTTGCTGTGTGCGTGGAAGGCTCCTGGCACGCTGTCCAGGGCAGTTCTGCCTTCCTGTGGCTCCGGAGAGAAGGCGGGATGGTGTCCCTGAGGTCGGCATTCCTGCATGTTGCACCCATGTCCCTGGGTGCCATTTGCCTCCTGGAAATAGTGGGAACAGACTGGCCATTCACCAGAGACAGGGGCCTGGTGCTCCGAGGACAAGGTGGCTGTGTCCCAGTGTTCCTGCTTCTCCGAGGTGGCCGTGTCCCACTGTTCCCGCTTCTCCAAGGTGCCTGTGTCCCAATGTTCCCGCTTCTCCTGTTTGCTCGCTGCCACCACTGAGATGTGTCGCTCAGCAGGAGAACTTCCTTGATGCTCCTTCCAGACTTGACATGTTCCCTCGTGACGGGCCTTAAGGCTGCTTTCCTAAGGAAAAATGGTAGAACCAAAGACTCAGCCTGTCAATCTCTCCCCAGTCCTCCAAGAAGGAGGAAATTTCAAAGAAATTTCCAGAAAACGGGATAGGACCTTGTTGTTCTCCCAAGAAGCATCGTGGCCTTGTGAAACCTCAGAGCATGATCCAATGACGGGTGAAGGGAATGGACTGGAAACCTCTGAACTCCAAAGCTGGGGCAAATCCCAGCAGAATCTGCAGCCGGCCTCGCTGCAGCTGGTGGCTCTCTGCTTGCAGGGCTTGTCCTTGTCCTGCTCGTACTGTAGATGCACTGGATGATCGTGGTGTTTGTGGTGAAATTGTTTTCCAGGTGATCAAAAGGGAACAGCTTCAGGATTTGAGTGGATTTGTTGCTGCTGAGGTTATTTATTTAGCTGAAATGGAATAGTTTAGTTGGTTAAACGGTGCTGGTAGGAGCTGCTTGCTTTGCTTGTGCAGGAGTAGCAGGCTGGGCGTCTTGAACCCTGGTCCGGTAGAGAAGCCAGTTTGAAGCATCTCTTCAAGCCGTATTTTTGTAGTGAAGTTCTCCATTTCTCACCTGTGTGATATGGCAAAGTCCAAGGGAATTTATCTCTTACATCCTTCGATCTGGTTTTCTCTGTGTGTGTTTTGTTTGCAAAGATGTCCACGCGTGGAAGGTCAGACCCGTGGGTTCCCCCGGCCGATGTAATGGCCAGCGGAGCCGTTTGGGAGCGTGGACGGAGGCTGCTGGGCTTCGGGAGGATGGAGCATGGCGGGAAGGAGGGAAGAGGGAGAGGGGATTGAGAAACTACTGGAAAATAAATCTGTAGCCTGTGTGAGCTGGTTCTTGCTGCGCTGAAGGGTTTGAAACAAGGTTGTTTCTCTTCCCTTTCCTGGAACTTTTTCCTGACCTCTCTTGAATCTGAAAGCATTATCTAACTTTAGGGGCTTTTTTCTTTTCTTTTTCTTTTCTTTTTGGCAATTGTTGCTTTTGGCTTGAAAGGCGGGAGCCAAACAAAAGCAATATGTGCTGTGCTGGCTGTGGTGACCCCCCTCTCCCCCAAACAATGGATGGCTTCCAGGGCCGTATTTCAATGAGACGCTGGGGTTGGGGCAGCGGGGAAGGAAGGGAGAGGGCTCCAACGTGAATGAAGACATCTGCTCGCTTTGCAGGAGCCCGTGTCCGTCCCTGGCTGCCCCGGAATGCCGGGATGAGGCTGGCACGTAGCTGCGTGGCGCTTTGGGAAGGGAGACTTGCCTCGAGCGATGGTGGTTGGGCTGGTTTTGGTTCCCTCGCTCCCCCTTGGGGTCTCGGGACGCCCTGGTGCAGGTGAGGCACCTAACACGGCCGCGTGCCTGGGCTGCAGAAGGGCCCCCGGGGCTTCCTCGGGGTCCCTCCCAAATGGGAGCGTGGAGGGTTTTATCCCTTCGCCGGGGCTGTGGTTCCTGTGGGCTACCAACCGATCCTGCCGTCTCCTGCCCCGTATTTCATCTTCCTGGTGATAGTTTCCTGGCCGTGATGCTCCTCCGGTATTGGGACCAGCTGCTGCAGGAAAGCAGGCGCATGTGCGGCCACAAAGGAGCTGCCTGTGAATGAGCAGAAACTCCGAGAGTCTAGAGCCGCGGTTATCTCATAGGAGAGGAATTTTTTTGGTGAAGACTCGCAAAAACATCCATCTTCCCCATGTTATTTTGCTGGTACTGTCGCCCACAGAGATGTGTCCCACCTCGCTCGTGGGCCCCGGGGGGGCTTCTCCTCACATGCATGTGCAGAAAGCCCCTGGACCGGCTTTGCTGAGCAGGTTCTGCCCCGTGCTTGTTGTTTTCACCAGGGTGCTGGGTGTTGCTACACACGTCCGAGCTCTGCGCTTCGCCCGCTGCGAAACGCCCCTGGTCGCGTCCATCCCCTCGCAGCCTCCTCCCCGCCTGGGCATTAACCTGTGGGCAAAGCTCAACGCAGCTTCCACGCTGCAAACCCTTCGTGGCGTTAATAAGGGGCCCGTTTCTCATGGGGAGGAGCTGCTGTGGATGGAGGGGGGTGACCCCCAGGCCGGCGCTGCCCCCCGGCCGCGTGTGCGCAGCCAGCTCCGCAAAGCTGGCGCGCGCGGGGGCAGCCTCAGCGAAAGCTAATTGGAAGCAGCCCCAACTTGCACTCGGCTGGAGCTATTTACAATATCTTTCATGCAGTGACTTATTGAGTTATTCGCTCAAAGGAAAAAAAAAACCTTCTTATTTATAGCAACAGTGGTAACCACTGATACATGAGCTGGCTTGGACGTGGAAGCATCTGTCCTGGTCAAACCCTGGGCTGTGACTTCACGTGGTGCAGCCCTGGGTGCTGTGGAGCACGCAGGGGGCTGTCGCGAGGGCTGCTGTGCTGGGGAGCACTGGGCTCTGCTCAGGGTCTCTGGGGTCTCTCGAGTGGGGCCTGCGCCCTTGCACCGTCCGGGTGCTGTTATACCCCTGATCCCGGTTTCATGTCTGGTGCACGGCGGTTTTGCATTGTCAGTTTAGCTGGGCTTGCTGCTCAGTTTTTGCCTAGGCCGAGCTGGCTGGGTGAGGGTTTTGCCCGGCAGTGCATGGGGCCCTCCTCAGCGTGGGGCTGGGCGAGGGAGCCTTGCTCCTGAGGGAGGAACACGCGCCGGTCCTGCTGCGGGTGCCGCGCTCGGGGCGTCTCCGCGTGGGATAGGGCTCTGCCCAGCAGCTTGAGGACAGGCAAAGGGAGCGAGTTCGCCGGGGGGCTGCGCTTTGTGCCGGGGGCCCTCAGCCAAGCGCTGTCCTGCGCGCACAAGTTACCTCATGTCGTGGTTGGTACAGGGGGGTCTCCGGGCCAGCACCTCGCTTTGCATCCCTTTGCTGGGTGCTCGGTGTGGCTGGGTGCTCACACCAAGGCTGGGGGGGTCCCACACGGCGTGGTCACGTTGTCCCCATCCCCAGCGTGTGCTCTGGGTCCTGCCGAGTCCGGACGTGCCGGGTGCTCTGCTTGTCCCGAGGGGCAGGGTGAGCGCCGGGGTCTCCGGGTGGTTCAGAGGGGAGGCTGAGGGCGGCTGCAAGGGACAGTCACTTGCATGGAGAGGGTGTTCCAGGCCTGTGTTGGGGTTCAGAGTTGCAGTCCTGACCACAGCAGCTTCCATTGGATCCCAGCCCCGGTGATGGTGGTTTGAGATCCGTGATCTTGGTTCATCCCTGAGCTGCACTGCTCCCATACGACTTCTAGCCAGGGAAAACGTGTCACGTACGGGCAGCATCTCCCTGCCCGGAGACACGGATCGTGCCCTGCTTCTCCGGCCGTTGGCTTCTGCTCCTGCCTCTCACCAATTGGGTTGTTATTCTCAGCTCAGAGCTGATGCTTTTGATGTTCCCAGCCTCCTATCTGCACAACTCTTGCAGCACCAGCCCCGTGCTTTTCATTACTGCGTTAACAAACTCGAGTCGTGCCTAATGAGGACGCCTCATACGTTATGCTAATGATCAAGAGACATGTTAATGATATTTTAGAAGCCTAATTAGTGGAATATATAACTATATGCAATTTGGTAATGGACTGTGACAAGAAGTTGTTAAAAGGGGGCTTGACAAATCCAGTTGTATGTGGCCTCAGACGAACGGTTGCTGGGAACAGAGGAGCAGGAACCGGGGCTCCGTGGGTGCTTGTGCTTGTGCCCGTGGTGTGGTCATGCTGAGGGGGTGTTTTTGGCACGTGCGCTCACCAGCCTGGCTGATACAAGCTGCCTTTTGGCTCCAAATTTCCTATTTTGCTTCTTGAACTGACGTGACCACAGCTCCCGTTTATGGGCACGGCGATTTTCTCTCTCCATCTGTCGATGGCTGCACGCGTATGTGTAAAATACAGGCAGGCTGTGGTGGGAGACGGCCCCGCACGTGCCCGACACCGTGCCAGAGGTGGCATCCTCTCCGCCTGGGAGGAAGGGCCGGAGCGGGAACAGGACCAAGGCGGCTCCTGTGCCGACTGTGCCCGACAACAGCTCTCTCCATAGCAGCCATCCACGGTGCCTGTCCGTGCACCCGCTCCCTTGGGCGCTCCAGGGCACCAGCTTCTCCTCCCTGACCACCAAAGTGGGCATCCCGGGCACAGGTATCTCCACACGGGCAATTACAGCTGCTCTTCAGGGTATTCTTGTTTTCACTTGACCAGGGCTGATGTGCTTGGCGTGAGACTTGGGATGTGGGGGCCTGGTTGGAGGCCAGAGCTGAGTGTCTGGAAACCCGACCTCCTCTCTCGGCCAGGGCAAGGAACAGGCTCGTGCCCTCCTGCATCGTTGCTGCTCACCGGGGCAACTGGAAATAAGACTGGAGACAGCGGTTAAAGATATTAATTATTGTTGCTGGGGAAGGTATACCAGTTATCAGATCTTCTTTCTTGATAGCAAGCCTGATTCTTGTCCCTTTTTTAGCGATTTCTCAGTTTTCCCAGCTGTATCCTGAGCTACCCTCTTTCATTACTTTGTGCTTCGTTGTGTGCATGGCTTACGTACCTGCCCTAAAATCAAGACTTTAATAAGATTAAGCTCTCATTTAAGCTCTCATTATCATATAAAAATGAAGAACACATCCTTATGGGCGGGAGGCACTGGGTTGCAGGGACGAGGGAAGATGGGGCTGGCCTTCCCGGGAATCCTTGCCAATGGAGCTGCTCAAAATACTCTCAGGGTGGGAGGAATCTGTGACTGCTTTGAAGCTTGTAGAACTTCTTTCCTGTTGATTTCTGTTCTTCCTACTCTTAAATTTTTAAAGTTGAAAATCCTTTTTTTTTTTTCGTTTATATCCCCTGCTAATAACTAAATTATTATGAGGCTCCCAGTGGGATTTAAAAAAAAAAAAAAAAAAAGAAGGGAATCTTGCAGAAATTATTCCCCCCATCCCTGCTTTTCCCCCTCTCTCTCCAGCGCAATCCGTGTCCTGCACAATAGCTCTTTGTGCTGCTCCGCATGGGCACGGGGAGACCGGGAATGAGCAGCGAGGTGTTCCTCAAGAACTTCCCTTGTCCTCCCGGGATTCAACCTTCCGGCCTCCAGCTGCTGTGGGGGAAAAACCTGAATTTTTAAATTATTATTATTTTTTCCTCCCCCTCAAAATTCAAAAATCGTTCAAAAATTGTGTCCAAGTGCCACCCTGATGCTGGGTCTAAGAGCAAGCCCTGACCTCGCCTTGCCCCAACGTCCCCACCGTTAGGCAGGTGCAATAAAGCAGGGGAATCTTTACCCTCCCTGCTTCTATTCCATGGATCAAAGATCAAAGCAGAGGAATACACAGCGGCCGTAAAATTAACTGCTTTTTCAATTTTACAATGCTTTCAGCGATAAAGAATCGTATAAATTTAATATTAATTAAATACTTAGCTTTTAACCTCCTCCTGCATCTACTTTTGGCTGCTTGTTGGGGAAAAATTAATTGGGCATCTTAAATCTTGCGCTGCTAAATGCTGTGACAGGGGGTTTCAAAAGCACTTAGAACTTGAGCAAAATGTATTTGCGCCGCTCGCCCTTCCACTCACCTAATTGAAAAATCCCAGAGTGGAAAGGGAGGGGGCAGGGAATTGGAGGCAAAAAAGTACTGCTTTATAGGTTTGTTTCTTAAAATAATAATAAAAAGAAGGGAGGGGGGAGGCATAACTTATAGCTGCTCTTATGGTCTCTGCTTTAATTCAATCCGCCGTCACACTTAACACCTCGCAAAATGGAAGCGATTGATCTTCTATTACGCATGGCCTATCGATCCGGAGCTGCATTGCTAGCCATGCATTACTGGTTCCTGCCGGGGGTTTTATCCTGTCACACGTTGCTCTTTATTTTTTTTCCCCCCTAATTCTGCTCAGAAAAAGGCTCTCGTGCCTTCTTTGTGTGCGAAAGACGTAAACAGGAGCGCGCGTCTCTCCCCGCCTAGCAGCATGGTAATGTATATTATTAGCTTCCCCACCACTGAAATGCAGCTGCCTTTGGGGCAGGGCCCAGCGAGCGGCTTTTTAGTGGCAAACAGCAACACTTCATAAATGTGCGAGGCAGGAATTGCAAAATGCTGCCGTCGCCATCCAAAGCGGGGAGCTGCGGCGGGAGGAAAGCGCTTGGAAATCAGCGGTGTTGCGAAAGGCTCCGGGAGCACCGCGGAGAGCAAATGAGATGTGTTATTTGCAGGGTGGTTTGGCAAAAAGAGAGCGTAGCAATGGGCTTTGCGGGCTGCAGAGGCCACACTTGATGGAGCAGGAGAGATCTTAGTTCCTTCTCCTGGCTGGCTAGGGCATGTGTCCCTGGACATCTTATTAATGGGATGGTGCTGGTAAAATAAAGGGGACCTGAGGAGCTCGGGATGTATGCGGGGGAATAGAGGGAGGTTCTAGGAGACGTTCTGCCTTGGTAGTAGAACCTTGTTATTCCACGAGTGGCTGTAGCAGACATTGGCCAAATAGATATTCCGGTGTTAGGACTTGGTAGCAAACACCTCGACTGCGGATCACGGAGGCTCGAGGAAATACCTGTGTGAGCAGCTGCGGGCTGGTGCCTTGCAGCAGGTCCTGTGCTCACCGAACGAGTGCCCTGTGGTCTGTTTGTGCTGCTTTGTGAGGCCTCGTGGTGCCCTCTGCACAGAGCAGCGGGGATGGGAGGTGGTTTTGCAGGGGTGTCCTGCGGTCCCGGCTGTGCTTTCGAGGAGCACTGCGTGGTGAGGGGCACTGCTTGCCTCAGGGCCCACCAAATCAGAGGCACCTCCGAAGCAGCTTCAGGGGTGGCTGGATGCTTCCAGGGCTTGTTTTCCTTCCAAAAAGAAGCTCTTTCTCACTGCATTTATGGAGTTCGTGTTGCCACCTTGCTTCCCTCTGCATGAACTGATGGGGATACGGGTGTCAGGTGGTGAGTAATTATCTAATGCACGACACAGAGCTCTCCTCTGAACAGGAACTGAGGGGTGAAATTCGGGATGGACGGGTACAAGTTGAAGACCCAGTCCAGTTTGGGCCTCCCAGAAACAGGGCCCAGATGATTGCTGGGTTTGATATTGCAGGGGGCAGAAGCGATAGGCTGTGGGAGCTGAAGGGGTTTTGCAGCACCTGGTGTGTTTGGTGTGATCCTACATGTCTCTCCCATTGCAGGCTCCCAGCTGTTTGCTGATTTGATGTTAGACTGGGGGTGTTGGGGAAAGCAGGATACCCTGGTGCGCATCATTGTGGACAAGTACCAGGATGCTGGTTTTACCCTGTTCCTCCAGGGCCTTGTTTCTCCAGGGCTCCCCATTCTGTTCTGGGCTGGTTCAGCACTGGTGTTTTTAAGGGGTTCCCATACTTGCTGCCTCCTCCGAGACGGATCCTGGGAATCACGTGGCCCAGCAGAGCTGTTTAAGGACAGGTCCCATCCAGGGCCCTTGTCCCGTTGCCCCAGGGGCCCTCGGTGCAGGGCTGGAGCATCCCCCGGATGCCGTCTCGCTCCGATGCAGCGCAGGCCTGCGGGCTCTTTACTGCCTTGTGCTGCTGGAAAAACACCCGGGTTTTTCCCAGGTCTCTACAGGCGAGGAGAGGAGTGTCCTGATTTCTCACTCCCAGGCGCTGCTACTTTTCCCGTGCTGACCCCAGATCCCTCAGTTCAGCCCAGGGAAAATGAGCTCTGACATCCGTGCGTGCTTTGCCTGCCAGGGTCTCACTCTATCCTCGTGAACCAAGGGGCTGCCACTCAGACTTAGCGTGTTGATTGACCGATTTATTCTTAAATAAATCTCTTTGGGGTGGATGGGAGGCGTTGGCGAAGGGCTGAGCAGCACGGATTCCACATGGGCTCCCGCTCTTGGTGCTGGGGGGGCACGGGGAGCATTCAGGCATCTAGATGAACCCCAAACTTTGCACGTTCAGGATGTGGGACTTGGTCCTCATTTGCAGAGCTGTTGTTGGTGTGTTTAGAAAAGAAATTGTTGGATGTTTGGATGTGTTTTGGAACAGGACTAAGTGGAGAACGTCGCAAAGTCCCTTTTGAGGCTCCCTACTGGTTATCCCAGGTCACAGTGCCACAAATGCTGCTCACTTGCATCTTCCTCCTGGATATTGGAGATGCTGGGCTAGGGCCTGGAAGTTGCTTAAAAGGCTTAGGCTGTGCCCAGGTTTCTGCAGGCAGCAGTGGAAGGGCTTTGACGCCATTTGTCCTGTAGGCTCTATAAGAAGAGTCATCGAGAAGCAGCACTGCAGCACTGGGAGCTAAGCAGTCCTTGGGGCCTTGGCGTGGGAGATGGCAGGAAGGGGCGAACGCTGCCCGGCGCCTCTTGCTGTGATGCCCGGCCATGACTGCCCGGCGGGAGCCGTGGAGCCGCTCCGGGCTCGCGCCCGGCCCCAGGCCGCCCTTCCCAGCTTTTATTTCCCTTGGGATTCCCAGCAGCAGCAGCAGGGCTCCAGGCTGTGTGTTTGCAGAGACCTCGTGTGATGCCCTGGCTTAAACCTGGGTAGACCATTGCCCTGGTGACAGGGCAGCGTGGCCGACGTGCGACGATGCTCCGTGAGGATCTTAGTTTGCAAAAGGAGGTTTAGTTACTGCGTGCCTGCCCGGTGTGTGTGCATGTGCACGTGCATGGCTGCGCTAGTTGTGGTACCGCGAAACTAAAACTTTGGGAAGGGCTTTCATACGTGATGAAACTTAAAAAAAAAAC
>VZSG01000284.1:30771-45286 GCA_013398315.1 Nothoprocta pentlandii
AAAAAAAAAAAAAAAAAAAAAAAAAAAAAAGTGAAGAACTGTTTGCACTTTGTTGTCTGGAGCCAGGTGGCCCGTGCCGAGGCTGGGCGAGGTGGGGATGGCTGCGGTGCCGCTGGGCGCGGGGAAGCATCGTGGGCGCGTGGGGACGAGGCGCTGCAGCGACGGGGATGTCCCGCCACGGAGGCGGCTCCGTCGCTCCCGTCACGGGGGCGGCTCCGCGCGTCCCGCTGGGCGCCCGGGCCGCGGCCCCGGGACAAGCCCGGGCAGCCCAGACCTGGGGTGGTGCTGGCGGTGCTTGTGACGCCTCTGCCTGCGCTCCCGGTGCTGCCGCCGCCTGTGACCCGCGGCCGGGTCCGTCACGGCTTTGGCTCGCGGGGCCGGGCCTGCCGTATCCCCGACCCCTTCGTGGGGGATACTGTGATTAATGCTCATTTGCTGGCTTCTCCCTGCTTTATTGAGGCCGTCAGTGGTGCTGGGGGGCCTGGAGGCTCCCAGCTTGCGGGTGGCTCCTTGGCCAGGGTCTGGCTCCGTGTCCGTCGCGCTCCGGGCAGCGGGAGCCCCGTGCCCTTCCCGAGGGCTCCCTGACCTGGCGAAGCATGCGGGAGTTCCCGTCACCTGCTCCAGCCATGGAAAATTAACTCGGTGCTTACAGTTTGCTCCAGGGAACTTCTCGGTCTCTTGCCTCTAATTCAAAACCTTTTTCCCTAGCTTCTCCCTTTATCCCGTCTCCATAAAAGCAAGTGAAAAGCAAAAGAAAGAAGGCAGTGGGGAGAGCCTGGAGAGCCTGCGGATGTGCTGATGTGCCAGCAAGACCAGTAGATCTCCTCATAAAGCAGTTGATCCCGCCACGTGCGGGAGCTGAACGTGCCGGAGCCGGGCTTGGCAGGCCTGGCTGGATGTGAATGTGTGTGTGTCACAGAGCAAATCCTGGTTTAATGTGTTGGGCTGAGACCTGGTTTCATGTGTTGGCCTGAGACCCTCCTCTCCTCTGCTTGGAAAAGAGGTGGGAAGCGAGCTGGAGCCGGCTCCCAGGTAGCGCTGTGTTTGCAGGATCGGAACCGTGCTCCGCCTATGAATCCCTGCCCTCCTTCCCGCCACAGCCGCGGCTGCTCCGGCCCTTTCCCGGCTCCAGCGGCTGGGCAGGAAGCTCCACGTGGTGGCCGGGCAGGAGCCCCTGGCCCATGCGGCATCAGTGCCTGCCCTCGGAGAGGGAGGGAAAGAAAAGGAGGAACCGCCGTATGGAAAAAAAGAAAAAATGTTAATTTATTAATCATGGAATATATAGCAGTTCATCTGAAATGCTGTTGCTATGCCAACACCCTGGGAGTTTATTTTCTTAATCCAGGAGTGAAGCGTTTGGTCCCCCGCTCTCCTGCTGAGCTATTTGAATATGTTGCTGCCGCCGCCGTATCTGTTTTAAAAGGGGGAAGGAGGGGAAGAAAAGGGGGGAAAGTAAAGTAGGCTAAACCACCAAAGCAGTCAGATGCAAAGCAGTAAGAAGCCTTTCTCAGTACGACTTAGTAAAAATGACACAAATTAATATACTCTACTTAAACCAGACCAAGATTAATGCTTCTCTTTCAGAGCAGCTTAGTCCAACTGTCACTCGACAAGCGTTGGTCGGACAAAATCAACACTAATCAACATTTATTCCTCTCTTGCCCTTGGGTCTGAGGAGCGTGGAGCGGGCTGCGCCGCTCCCCGGCTCGTCTCGCCACGCTTTTCACCCTCCATCCAGCCTCGCCATATATCACCCTTCCTCTCGGTGCTTCTGCTTGTGCGGATCCACACGCTCAGCTATCAGGCTACATTAGAGGCATGATAGATTTTCTGTTTTAATTTACATCTATTATATTACAGCATAACAGATCTTGATGCAGCGGCGACCAGTGTCTCCTGCAGCCGGCCTCTTTGGGAGGGTTTCTGCGTTAGCTCGTTAAGGCTGGTTGGGAAGCGCCTTCGCGGGGGCTCCCACCTCTGCTTTCCCGCTCTTCCCGGCGTGCCGAGCCGGGTGTCTCGGTGCTCTTCCCGCAGGGAAGCACCTGGATAGCTCCGCTATCCCTCACAGGTTGGTGCCCGGGCTCCCAAACGCGGCCTTCGGGAGGCCACGTCCAGCCGTGGCCGCTCGACACTGCCCGGTGCTGCTGCTGGTCAACACCAGGCTGGGCTTAGCCAAAGCCTGGGTTTAGCCAAAACCTGAGCTTAGCCTGGCCTGTCTTCAGAGGCTGCTGTGTGCTCTGCACCACGTAATGGCAGAGAGGGGCAGAAAGGACCCGTTTCTCCCCGTTTCTCCCTTTGTGCCCAAGGCGACGTGCCCGGGAGGAGCCGTGGAGAGGAGCGCGGAGCTGGGCGCCAGTGGCTCCTTTGACCCCGGGAGGCCAAGGTCCCAGGTGCTGAAATGATGAGTTCCTGGCACATAGTGTGGAGCGGGTTGGATAAAAGCTGGGGGAATTCATGGTTCCTTGCTCATGAGTGAGGTAGCAGCTCCTGCCGTACCTTCAGGGCGCGGATCCTTTGGGATGCATCTGATCTGAGTGTGTGGTTAGGAGGATTCTTAAGCTGGTGCCAGGGCCTGCCCTGGTTGTGCTTGCCTTTGAGCACTGAGGTCTGGCTTGTTTGGCTCTCCGGAGAGGCTGTGGGGAACAGAGATAGGGATAGGAGGGGAAGGTTGTGCTCATTCCCATTCTAATTAGTGGAAAACCAGTAAAGGTCATGATGCTGTTGTGCCACAAGTGTGAAGAGCTCCTCCTGTTCGTGTAACCTTGCGCTGATAAAATGGATCAGAGGAGGGTTGCTTCCTCCACCTCCCAATTTTTGCATTTTGTTTCTAACATTTCTTTTTTTTTTTTCCTCTCTAATTTACCTAGGACGTTAATGCACACACTTGGGGCTTAGATGATGTGTTTGAATTTTTTTTTTCCTCTTTTTTTCTCCAATGACACAGATACGATGTATGATTTTGAAAGGGACACACAGAGCTTCTAAGCAGCCTCTGCTACAGGTTTTGGGTGCAAGTGCACATTCCCCTGTGCAGCTGGTAGACTTGGCTTTGCAGTGAACCTAACCAAGACCAGGTTAGAAGAAGGCAGTCACAGACATGCTGGGACCCCTGCTCTGGTGTTGGTGAAGCTGTTGGTCTATCCCTGTCTTCCCAGCATGCTGATTTGGGGTGTTCCTGTTGGATATTGTAGTACTAGGTTGGTGCTGATGCAGTTGGTTTCTGTCCTAGTGCTCTGGATGGAGGCTATCAAGCTGAGGTTGTCCTGTCTTTGGACTTAGGTGTTAGGCAGAGCCTGAAGTCTAGTGATGGCCCCTATGGGATACCACTCCTTCCCCGGGGGCTGGGGGAGAACTGTGATTTCCGAGCTGCTGCTGCCAAGCCTGTGCCCCTGGCACGCTGGTTTTCATGGGGGGCAGCCCTGGGCAGCATCCAGGTAAGAAAACTGAGGTTAAGTCCCCCGTGCTCCAGTGCTGGGCGCTGGGAGCTCTGCGGGAGGCTTTGGGAAAGGAGATACCACGCCGGGGGATTAATGCTGTTTGTGACGCCCTCGGACAGGGGGAAGAGCTGGAGAAGGGCTGTAATTAATAGAGGCTGGTTAATTTAATGCTCTGCCTGGACATCATCTTGGCTGATATATATGTAAGGCAAAGTGCCTCCATTAGCACGAGGGAAGATTGTCCGTCCCTCCTCCCCCCTGCACCGGCGGATAAGGCAGCCAGATTTATTCCTCTTAATTGCCTCCAGGAACTGAGGTGGGAATGCCTCCGAATCCCGCACGGGGCTTGTCGGCTGCACGGCGGGGCCTTGTCCTGGGGCTGCTCTTAGCACAGAGGCCCGAATGCAGAAAAAGAAAACTCAAAACGCAGGAGCAAACAAGCACACCTTTGAAGCCGTACCCGCATTTACCCCAGGTCACGGGCCATTTTGACAAGCTGGAGACATCCCTGTTTTACCTTTCCACCTGTGAATCCTTCAGTTTTATTAACTCCTGTGTGTAGCTGTAGCCGTAGCCGAGGCGCTGCTGGGCGCAGCTCTGCTGGCCTTTTCTCCCGCTGCAAACCCGGTGCTGGCTCCCAAATCCATATATAGCTCCCTCATGGAGGCTCTCCGAGACGCTGGCTCGGCGCAGCCGCGGCTGGTTTGTGTCCAGCTTGGGATGCGCGCGCCTCGCCGGGAAGCCGGGTTATTCCCTGCCTCTGAATATGGAGTTGGGGCCTGCCCCAGCCTGAAGGCACTGGCCTTATATGCATAGGAACGGGCGCTTTGGGTATAAATGTTTTTATTAGGGCTATAAACGGGGGCGCTTTGGAGCGCGAGCCGAGGCCTGGAGCTTCGGAGGAGCCGTCGCCGGGAACGTCTTGCTGTGCACGGGGGCCGGGGGCTGCTGTGGGCAAAGCCCCGCGTGGGCTGGAGCCGCCGGGGGATTTGTGGGGGTGTCTGCACCCATGGGACACGCGTGGGTGCTGAGCCCGGCCCTTGTCCTGCCTCCGCTTCCATGCCCTTCCATGTCTCTGCGAAACACCCGGGGGGCGGCACGTCCTCGGGGGGCGGCACGTCCTCGAGGTTGGCACGTCCTCGAGGTTGGCACGTCCTTGGGGGCCGGCACGTCCTTGGGGGTGTTGCTCCTGCAGCGCTTGGCCCTTGGATCGCTCCGGGCGCCTCTTCCCTGCGCGCAGCGGCTCTCCCGGCAGGAGGCAGCGCGGCCCCGAGCGTGGCGGGACCGCGCAGGCCGCCGCTGGCCCCGGGCCCGGAGGTGCTCCTGTAACTTCACAGCGCCCTGCAGAGAGAAGCAGGACTCCTGAAAGGTGTTTAGGAGCTCGGCACTGTGCAGGGGTCTCCCGCATGGCGCTTAAGAGGGCTCGCTACCTACCTCTGGCTGCGTGTCCTTGTGGATTCCCACGTTACGGATGTTGAGTTCCCTGCAACAGCGCTGGCGAAGGGCCACGGGGATAACAGGTGCCCCTCTCCCCTTGCGGCCTCTCCACCAGGGCCTTAGGTAGCTCAGCCTGGAGAGGTCTCCAAAATCTGGGCCAAAGGCACGTTCAAGTTTGCAGTGGCACCGATGCCCCCAGTCCCACGGGGCAGCTCTGATGATGTTGTCCAAGATGCTCATGAGAGCCTTGGAAAATCCGGGGTTTAAGGCGATCCACTAGCAACGGCACTAAAGGCCACGTGTTTCTCCATTTCCATGAAGCAGGCGGGTGGACAAGCCTTGCTTTGCAGAGAGGCTCCGTGGAAGGAGGTTGGCGGGAAGGGGATGGCTCTCGGGAGACGTGGGAAGGAGACGTTTGTGGCCCAGCTTGCTGGGGCCTGTGAGCCGCGGGGCAGCCGGGAGCCTAGCGCTCCCTGCCTCTTGAGCTGGGCTGCGTTTGAGCTTGTGGCCTGGAGAGAAAAGCCCTTCCCTCCCTCCTATTTCCAACGTCCTGTGCCAGCGCTGCCGGGGGGTTCCCACTTGTGCCCAGCCAGGCTCACAGTTGTTCATCGTGGTGGCCCGGCGCTTGCGTCCCCTTTGGACTCGCGCCTTGCCCGCCGTGTGGCCTCACCGAGTGCTCGCCCGCTGCCCCGCGTGGTGGCCCGGAGCTGGGCTGGCAGCACAAGGGCTGGAGCGCCCTGAGGAACCCGGGGCCTCCGCTTCCAGCAGCCCTGCGAGGTGCCCGGCTCTTGGAGATGGCCTTGGTCGTGCCCTGCGCCTCGGAGATCCCATGGAGCGGGGTGGGAGCTGTTTCCGCAGGCTTCCCCTCCCTTCCCCGCCTGGGAAAGGAGCCGGAGCGGGAGAAGAGGGGTCTGCGCAAACGCGCGTTTCATCTGCTGTTAATTTTGTGATTGGAAACGAAGTAACAAAGGGAGGTGGTGCAGCGCGAGGATGGTTTAACCTTGATAAAACAGTGATTTCACCAAGGATGATGTTCTCCCATCTATCTTCATCCATCAAGGCGCTGCTGAAATATGCTGATGAAGCCCGTGGATAGGAGTGCAGTGCAGTTAAATGGGGCGTTGCGAACGCTCCCGGTACCCCGTGACAAGGTGGCGTTGCTGGCTGTCCAAATGGAGTGCAGGGAACGGTGTGAGCGCTGCCTTTTGCTCCGCGGGCTGGGGCAGGAGGTGTCTCCTCCACCGAGGTGGTGGTGCTGGCATCTCAGCGTGATCCCTTAGCACTGAAAAGGTGGGAGAGCTGCTGAAAATCACAGGGGCAGAAGCTTTGGACTAGCACTAAATACATTTGGGCCATGCGAATGTCCTCCCGCCCCCATCATGGGGAGGGATTTGCTCGGGAAGTTTTTGCCAGGTTTTGCAGGTAAGTTGATGCTTCTCTTGACTTCAGTTGAGTACAGCTGGAGGGTCTGGTCTCCGAAGCCAGGAGGAAATCCCAGGGCTTTGCTGTTTGCTTGGCTACCATGTGTTTTGCCCGTATGTGCTGTGCTGGAGTAGCAGTAATGAAGCTTTATTTACGTGGGGTTTCCCAGCTTGCGGGTGGGCAGTGGCTGCGCGTGGGAGCTTCTCCTCAAGTTTGGGGCCTGAGCGCTGCAGTCTATTTTGGTCAGGTATCTAAAGCGGGTTTACTGGCTGCGGGAGGAGACCTGAGTGTAAATGTAGATAGGTCAGGGGTAAACTGAGCCCTGTAACCCAAGCTGCTGGTGTACCCGGCTCCGCTGGGACCAGCAGCATTCTGCTGAGGTTAGGGCTGTCGCACGAGGCTCCAGCTTTGCTGGTCTTGCGTTTCTGCAGCTGCATCCCCGAGTCAGAGCCGGCCTGCAGGAGCAGCCGGGATCTCCTCGCCCGGCCAGGAGCGAGGCAGAGCTGGCACGGAGGGTTCCTGCTGTGTCAGGAGGGCAGCGAGGAACCGTGTCCTCTGTGCCCCAGGCTCTCTGCGATGCTGCTGCCTCTGCTGTGCAAGGTTGAGGGGAAGTCCTGTAGCTGGATGCTATCCTTGGCACCCTGCTCTCCTTGCACACATAGGGACATGCCCTTGTGGGACAGGAAGGGGTGCAATGGGGGTCTGAGGATGGGTGACACTTGGTAGCATGGGGCATCCCTGACACCTGCAGAACTGAGGACTCAGGTTTTGCTCAGGGAGCCTCAATCTCCAGCCAACTCTTGCAGTATGTTTTCCGAGGCCGTCCTTCCAAGAGCCAGCCGTGTCCACCTGCAGACCTTCCAAACTGGGCTTACAGCAGAGCTAAGTTGTCTTGAAAGACTCTGCGGTCACCAGGGCTGTGACCCAGCTCCGGAGCTCTTTTCCATAAATAACCCAGACAAGCAGATGCCTCCTTACAGGCATGACATACGCTGCGGGCCGGGGAGCTCTCTGTGGACCAGGACAGGGCAGCTCGTGCACGACGTGTCCATGCAGTGGAGCGAAAGGCCTGCGGAGCCTGCAGTGGGGAGGGCAGACACGGCTGGCCAGAGCCTGAGCAGCAGGAGGAGGAGACCCCTCGAAGGCCTGCAGGGCTCCGGGGAGAGGAAGGGGTGGCAGAGTGTGCAGCTCCGAACAGGCCGAGCTGCTCAATGTCCTCTGGCACAGCCCTGCCCTTGGAGGGAGCTCAGGGTCTCTGCTCCGATGGGGCGTGAGTGGAAAGGCAGGAAAGTGTGAGAGCAGAAGGCCAAGGGAGGCTGAAGACTGACATGCCCCTTAGCTCGAGGCACACGCCAGCTCTCCGGAGTGATGGGATTTCCCATGCCCAGAGCTTGGTCCTCTGGGTGTCCTGCTGCCACCGCTCCATGGCAGCCCTGGGCCACGCTTCGGGCTGGCAGCTGCTGCTGGAGATGATGCTCTGCTGCAGTGGCACCACCCTTGGCTTGGGCACCGGTGTATGAACCTGGAGACGATGCTCTGCTGCAGCGACACCACCCTCAGCTTGGGGACCTCAGCATAGACGTGGAGATGATGCTCTGCTGCAGTGACACCACCCTCAGCCTGGGGACAGGAGCACAAACGTCAGCCCAGGGATCTACTGCATCCTACCTGCAGACTCCCTGTTCAGGGGCAGTTCAAGGTTCTCCTTGGAAGCGATCCCTTGGGAGCTGGGAGGTGCAGGGTGGCTCAGACTGTGGGCTCGTCAGCTTCTAATGCAGCCGATTCTTCTCTTTCTCAGCTCTTGTATTCCTGATTTCCCATTGCAGCTTCTACTGCTGATGCATTTGGGAGCATTTGGAAGAAAAAAAAAAAAAAAAGAAAAGTTGACAAAAGAAATGAATTATGCATAAGGAATTAATTTCCTTGATGAATAGGGACTTACAAACTCAATTGCCATTCGCTTTCAAGGGATGCTTGAGGGAAGTAGGGAGAGGGAATAAAAGCAGGAGATGGAACGAAGGGTGAACGGCTGAGTCTGGAAGTGTTCCTGGCCTTTGAGTGGACTTCTGGAAAATGCCCTGGGTCATTTAAACCATATGATGGATCCCACATTTCCATCGACGTGTGGGGTTCTTTGCTGGTGTGAAAATCACAAGGGTAGCGTTCCAGCAAACCCATCAATGTGTCTGACCAGAAGTCCCATCCTTTGCTTGGAGGAAGAGGGGGAAAGGGCCAGATGAAGGTTTTGCCCCTGTTTTTGTACGTGGGGAAACTAAGGGGGCTGTTTGTCTTGTTCGGGTCAGGTACAGGTCAGGAGTACCGTTGTTGGCTCTTGGACTCCACAAATTTGTCTGTTTTTCACCTGTGTGCCCTCGATGCAGAAAGCATCTGTATGATCATCCTGGAAAAGCCTTCTGGAAACTTTGCGCAGCAACAAAACCAAAAATGCCTGCACACAACTCCAGCTCCTGAATGGAAGTACCTGGCAAGCCAAGGTATCTCCCTCGCGGCCGAGCTCTTGAGCTCTGCTGTTGGATGGGACGGGCCTTTGGAGGGAAGGAAGCGTCTGGTCTCGCTGCCCGTTGCTCTTGGGATGGGAAATGTGGAGCGCCACGGCAGCTGAGGGAGGCTGAGGGAGGCTGCGCTCTGGCTGTCGCGCAGGCGGGTGACTTTGAGAAGCGCTGAGCGGAGCCGGGCTCGGCCCTCGGGCCGGCACGAGACCCGGTGCGGCGAGCGCCGGGCAGGCCAGCGGCCTCCCGGGGCCTGGTTTCTGGAGGCCTGCAGGGCTCTTCCTCACGCACCGCGAACAGCGCCTGCTCCGCCAGCCAACCCGCGCTCACCCGCGTGCTGTGGAGCAGCGAGCTGTGCCCTCCGGAAGGCTCTGCCTCACTGCAGAGACGTTTTCTGCTGGTTTTCTCCCAGAGTCGCCTTTCCTCTCTGGATCTCCTGCCCTGGCCTAAGCAGATGCCTCTTCTCCACAGCTCTCATGCCCTGGCCTCTCATTTGATGCGAGTCCTTCAAGGTCTTAGCTTAGTTTCAATGACTAGTTATCTTGAGGGGATGCAGGCTCTCTCGGGTACCAGTTACCCATGTGAAGAGGCTAGGCTGCTCCATCAGGGGATGCTCCACGGGCAGAGCTTTAAAACCTGTTTAAATTCCATGATTTTCAGCTCTGCCCTTGTCCTGCCTTATGCAATTTGCAGTCTGCTCTTCAGACGTTGCCATCTTAGCAGCACCATTGTGCCCATGGACAAGGGACAAGCATTTGAAAGTGAGCAAACCCAAGGTGTTGGTGCGTGTGCATGTGTCACCAGTGCCATGGCACCCTCGGGTGGCCACGCTGCCTTCCCGGGCACGCTCTTCCTCCCTCTCCCTCTTCTCTCCCGTGCCGTGGCCCTCCGGAGCGCCCAGGGCAAAGGGAATCGGCGCAAAAGGGGCCTTTGGAAGCTGTCGCTTCGCATTGTGCCGATGGGGAAAGGTCTCTCTACCTGCCTTATTTTGTCCCCTTTGCTGAGGCTGTCAGCGCTGACAGTGCTCATGTTTATTTCATCCGGCGTGGCGCCTGTCTCGTTTCCCTAGCCTCCGATGTCATTAGCGCGCCGAGAGCGGGGCCGCCAGTGCTCAGCCTAATGAATTCCGCTGCGGCTCTTCCTCTCCCCACCTCGTTACCAAAGCTCAAGGTGTCAAATTAAAGCCGGGCCACAGCGAGGGGAGCGAGGAGGAGGAGAGAAGAGGAGGAGGGGAGGGGAGGGGGCGACCCAGCTGGCTCCCTGTCACGGGGCGGGGGACCGTCCGAGGCGGATTCCCCCCCCCGGAGGATTGCTCGGATTTTCCTGGTGATTTTTCTTTTTAAGGTGTTCTCTTTGTAGCAGGGATTTCTCTGCGTGCCCGGACATACTGTAGTGCTAGTGGGTAGCCTGCTGTCCTGGCCCTGCAGTGCTCCTTAGCCCACTCCTCCATTGGTGGATGTCCCATCCCTTCCCCCTTGCTCCCAAACCAACCTCCGTCTTGACTCGCATGGATTTAAAACAGTTTTGGAGTGTAAATCTCCTGGTGGACAGTCACTTTCATTACGCTGGCTGCTTCAGCTTCCTGAGGGTGTTAATGTGGGTTAGTGCCTGGCCCTGATGCTCTCCCACCACCTGCCTCCTGCGGGGCACCCGGAGCCCTCACCCGAGGATGAGGATGGGCGAGCGGCCCCGTGCTCTCGGAGACCCATTTTGGCAAAGCCGGGGAATTTGGCTTGAGCAGTGCCAGCCTGTTGTGAAGCAGCTCCCTGGTCCCACTGTCTCCTCCAGCTGAGGCTGGTGAACGAGCTGTCCCGCAGCACTGACTTGTTCTCCTTGGGTGAAGGGTTTTGTGGCTCTCTTTGGCCTGTGTCTTCTTGCTGGAGATCTAAGGCCTCCTCCAGCCTTGTTAAACTTCTCTGCAGCAGAGTGGCCTCATCCCTTCTCCCATTTTGCCTAGGAGGCATCAGTGCAGCACAGGAAGGACACGGCTGCATTACCTGTGGGTGGGATCTGCTCTTCATCTGCTGCATCTGTGAGCAGAACACAATCCTGGGGTTCAAACCAGGTCCCTGGTTTGAGGTTTGTGGCAAATCTAGGGTGAAAGGAAGAAGATGTGGAGGAAGGAGGAACTTCTCTCCTCTTCCCTTTGCGTCGCTGGTCATGAGAGCTGGTGCAGGACATAGGAGTGGACACGCTTGGGTTTGTTGGCTGGCAGGTGAGGCCAGCAGGGCTGTGTGGAGCTTTGATGAGGGATGTGCTCCCTTGTGCTGCCCCTTGGGTACTGGCCTTGAGGAGCCATTGACTCTCCTCACTCCTGAGATACTGTCACTCCTGGCAGTGGCTTTTAACCCCGTGCGGGCGGCCGGGGCACAGCTGGGTGCGACAGGAGGTGAGGAGCAATTTCACGTGCAATTGGAACTGCAAAGGGAGAGTGGAGGAAGCCGCGATTTAATCACCTCAGCTGGCTGCAGGCCAAGACCACCAAGGTTAAAACACCTCCGTGCTGCAAGAGATGCCAGGGGAGTACTAATTGTCATAATTCGTCAGCTGTTTGGCACCTCGTGATGTGCTGTCCGGGCAGTGCCCTGGTGCGAGGGGTTGGGTTCAGGCTTGGGAAGGATTTGAAGGTTCAGTCTTCTGGCCTGAGTGACTCCGGGGACCTTGGCTCTGACTCATTGGTGGAAGGACCTCAAAACTTGTTTATCTAGAGGCAAGGAAGGGGTGTCTGGTGGGTTTTGGTCTCTGGATTCTTGGGCCACTTCCTTGGCAGGTAGGCTCGTGGATGGAGCAGGTGTTTCAAAGCCAATCCAAACGTCCAACATGGTGCGACCACATGCGGCCCTTGAAAAGGGCTCAGTGCCAAAGACACTGCGAGGTGGGATGGCCCTCTCCTGTCGCAGTGTATGGTTTCCCAACTGAGACATTTGACCTGGCCCCATCAAGGCTCCTGGGCATCGCAGTGTGGGCTACCACGGCACGGAAAATCCCAAAGAGGGGTTGAGTGCTGGGAGAACCTGTTAAAGCGATGGACTGTCACCAAGCAGAAACGTTTTCCCTGCACTAGTCTGAATAACGGAGAGATCATTACAGGAGGGAGGCCTGTGTTTGGGAACTCTTAGGGGCAAGTCTGCTGTTGCTCGTGAGATTCCTGTTAATGCTGGAGGATTATAGGGAGATTGTGCTCATTACCACTGTGGCACTCGGCTTCCCCACTACCTGTCCTGGTAAACATGTGGGCAGGGCGGGCAGCCAAAGCGGGGCCAGCAGTTTGAAGCAGCTTATATGGAAGGGAACAAGTCACTGGTATCCACACCTCGGCTTCCTCATCTCTGCAGAGGCTGCGGTACGTTTGCTCCCGCTCTGGAAGTGCCATGGAGACAAATTCATTCAAGCACTTTGAAGTCCTCTGAAGAAAAGTGCTAGAGAAGGGCAGAGGCTTATTAATTGTTGTTGAGAATATCTGTCAATCCAGCATAAGGAGTTGCTTGCTGAATTTCTACCGTCTGCTTCTGTCGAGAAGAAGATAGTGACAGTATTAAGACAATCAGAACGGGGCTGTCATTCTTAAGGAAATCAGTCCTGCCGGCTCAAAACCCTCCTTGTTCTTAGGAGCTGTATATCACAGTTGTGATGGGGAATAAATCCTTGCCCTGGTACTTTTCTGGCAAAGTTTGGCCAACCAGCAGGACTTGGAGGAGTCACAAATGCGTAGACATTATCTCTTTTGAGATGATCTTCCAGGAGCCTTCAGCACTTCTGCCCTCTGGGAATGAAGGATGGATGAGCTGCAGCTGGGTTTGGGGATGCTTGATCTTCTGCAGTGACAATGTTTGACTTGCGACTTCCTACAAAGCTGCAGGTCAGTTAGAATAAGAATGGGCAGCTGTCATCATGTGTGCAAAACTCACGGTGTTCAGGAGGGGTTGGTTTATGAGTGACAACCACCCCGCCTCAGTTACCTGATAGATCTGTGTTTCAGCAGTCTGAGGAGGTTCCTGTATGGCAGGAAGGTCTCTGCAGTCCTGCTCGATGCAGTGTCCCCTGCAGTGCTCAGGCTCCCGAGAGGCTCCCCATGCAGCACGCACACCCCTGTGCCCTGCCCATGTTGAGCAGGTGGGTCAGCGCCAGCCCACACGGTCTGCAGGCCAGGTTTCCTCGGCTGGTCAGCTATGAGCAGAGCGCACAGTGACGGCTTGTATGGCCTACAGCAACTCCATCTGGCAGAGCAGAGGCACATCCCAGCTGTCTGCGTGCTGACATCACCCGGGGATGCAGCGCTGTGTCTCTGGTGCGTGCCTGTGTGTTGTCACTATTCCTCCAGCAAAGGCATCGGTGGCACCTGGGCTCCCTGGCCTGGCCCAGTATGAGCCAGTATGAACATCTCCTTATTCTGCATGTGGAGAAGGTTCTGGCACAGGAACTGTTCAGGTCCCCGGCCTTCTGCCTTGCTGGGACCTGTGGTGCTCCTCACTAATGCCCCTTGTCCGTTCCCAGCCAGTTTGGGCAGCGCTGCACCACCTTGGAGGGTGCGTGGGCCTGCAGCTGGCACAGCTTATCCCTGCTGTGGTCCCCTGCTCTGAGTGACATCCCATGGTCTAATCCCATGGCTGCCACTCCTAGCTGGCATTTGGCATGTACCACTGCCCTCCTGTGAGCATGCGGGTCTGCACACCCTTCCTGGTCTAGGACGAGGGGGAAGAGCATTGCCCTCCACCCTCTCTGGCTCCCAGCACCCGAGATAGGGCGCTAGGGAAATAGCAGGTGACCTTAGGAGCCTCAGCCTGCCGTGCTGTAGGCGCCTCACCATCCTGCTAATTGGATGTGTGCTGGAGAAGTGATTAACCTCTCGGCTGTCTCATGTTCTGCCTTGCTTCACGTGTATCTCGGGGTTCGCTGCTCTGGGCACAGCTCTGCTGAAGGGGCGGTCGAAATACGAATTGCTAGAGCGGAGTTTGCCACTGAATATGTCCGTGTCCTGGTTTGTGATGGCTCTCACCAAAAGAGTCTTTCGCTTGTAACTTAAGGAAGGTGCTGTGGACCCGTCTTAGAGCACTGCGCACTAGTAGTAATGGAAGAGAAAGTCACTGTGGAGACAGAAATCTTCTTTCCTGGAGCCAGCTCCCTGCTTCCTCTGTGCCTTCACCCTGGGAAGGGCTCTAGCGGTGACTTGTCTTGTAGGGTCTGACCTCTTGTCACGTTGGTGGAAAGGAGACCAGGGTGAATGTGATACGGTGGATGGAGCTTTGCTGGTGGTGTGTCTCATAGCTGGGAAGCATGTCTCCATGAGGTTTTGCTGGGGACAACATAAAAGACCACGGCTCCAAGCAGGCTTTGTGGAGCCCTTCTCTGTGGCCTGGCCCCGGGGGGACTCCCCACGCTCACCTTATCCCTGTGCGACCCGAGCTGGCCCGGAGAGCAGCCTCGGCTCCCCGGCTCCATCCACCCCTGCCTTGACACCTAGCAGCTTCCTAGCGGCTGGATTTGGCCGTGCCAGGATGGGCTTCCTTGCCAGTGTGGCAACAGCCACAGCTCCCAGCTTGTTAGACTGAAAGAATGTGCCGTTTTAATTAATGATATGTAAATATCCTTGAATGGGCCGCATTTGCATATTAAGAGAGATTTGCGGAATCTGCGGAGTAATATATTTTAATTAAGGATTAATTAAAAATAATGGGAATTTCATTTCGCCTGGCAGAATCCGTTTAGATC
>VZSG01000284.1:45426-80431 GCA_013398315.1 Nothoprocta pentlandii
CGCGCGGCCCGGCCGCCGCTCCTCCCGGGCTGCTTTTTGATATTCTTTATGGCAAAATAAGCAAATGGCTCTGAGACACGGAACACTAGTTGTGTTGGCAATTATGTTAATAGCATGCTATTAGGCTATGATTCTATATGAGCAATTGGGGAGAAGAAATGCCTTACCGAGAGCGCGCGGTACAACAGACGTCTGTCTTATTGATCTAGCTCCGGAGGAGCTTTCTGCGCAATTGCACCCGGGCGCGTTTGGGAGGCGGGGGACGGGCTGTGGCCATGGCGTGCAGGGGACAGCGGGCCCATGTGCGGGCCCGGCTCGGTGTCCCGGTGCCATGGCTCGTGCTTGGTGGGTCCTGTCAACGGGGCAGCCTCGGGGCTTCCTTGGGAAGCTGGATGTGGCCGCCCGGATGGGTGGGAGAGGAGAGGAGGGCACAGGGCGGGTTGGAGGGGTGCAGGGCCGCTGCCTGTGGCGCGCCGCATGCAAATGGCCGGGTGATGCCGTTTGCGGCGGGCGCCCGCTAATAAATAACCCCGGAGCCTTCTCCCTATCAGGCAGCGACATCCTGCCTTCCTGCCGGCCGCCGCCGCGCCGGGCCCGAGACGTTTAGTGATGTGGTCGCTCCTCGCGGGCAGCGCACTGCCCGTGCTGAACACCTCCTGCCTCACAAAATGGTGGCAGGAGAGGCCCGGCCGTCGCCGCCTCGGCGGCCCGGAGGGCGGCCTCCCCGCGCGGCGCCTCGCGCCGCCGCCACCACAGGGTTTCATTAGCCGCACAGAGGGGAAAAAAAAAGAAAGGAAGAATCAATTTCAGATGTTCCCTGTGTTTGTGGTAATGGTCTCCCTAACCGTTCTGATTAGCCCGGCGAAATGGAATTTTTCTTTTAAATTACAGCGCCTTGACATTAAATATAGGCAAACTTGGTGTGTGCAGGGTGGCAGGGAGGAGGGGACAGGCTTTTTACGTCTATCCTTGTCCTCTTTCCTCCCTCTCCATCATTTGGGGTTATCTTTCCATCACCCCCTCCCACCGCTGCTGAAATCTCCTGCGACTTCTTTCTGCTACCTAAAAAACAGCTTTTTCCCCTCAGGTTTTGCAACATTCCCCAAGGTTGGGAGTGGTGGGTGGTGCAGGAGGGTTTTGTTCTGTGTCTTTATCCCCCCGCAGTGTTTTGAGGGCTGGACTCGCTTGGAGGAAGGGCGCAGCAGTGATGCCCTCCTCCTCCTCTTCCTCCCAGCCCGGCGGTTTTGCTTTGTTTGCGCTGGGCTATCCCTTTCCGATCTGCGGTTTCCTTTCGGTATTTTGACCGGAGAGAGATCTGCATGTAAATCGATAGGCGGCAGCCCGCGGGCACCCAAGCAGGTTGGCCTTGCTCCGCCAGCGCCCCCTTCTCCTGCCCGCTCTGGAGTCGCCTGTGCCTGCCCGAATTCCCAGCCCGCTCGGATAGGGAAGCTCTCCGGCATGCGCCTGCCTCATCCCTATATCCCATCCCTTCCCTTTTCGCTACACCCCTTTCCCTTTCCAAAGGACAAATTCATTAGGCTCAGAGGAGTCAGCTTTTTCCATTATTTATATATATATATATATGTATATTTTCCCTTTTATTTATTTTTCATGTGTTCTTCCCCCACCTCCCTTCATTCCTTCCCTCTCCAGCAGGTACGTGCGAGTGCGGCTGTACTCGCTCTAGGGCTCTGTGTGTGTGTGTGTGTGTGTGTGTGTGCGCCTGTGCGGAGGGAGGGAGCCCACGGTTGGTACTTTTCCTTTTGATAAGCTGTCATCCGCCGGCCCCGCGCGGGGATTTGATCAGAGCGCTCTCCCGACCCCGTGGAAGACATTAAACACCCTCCCAGACCCTTTTCTCTCTCTCCATCTCTGAACCTTTCACTCTCCTTTAATGAGAATTTCTCCTAATTATTTCAGTGGCTGCAGCACAGGGACCGCAGTGTAGTTAGATCTTGATACCGGGACGTGACTGTTATGCTGATAAAGGCAAAAGATCAATAATTTAGGCCCCAGCGTTAATGGCAGAGCTGAGAGCTTAAGTGTCTGTATTCAGCTTTAGTCCTGAAGGTTCCTGGAGTATTAATGATTTCAGGAGGAATTTCCCCCCTTTTCTTTTGCTGCCATTGCTCTTTTATTTATTTATTTATTTTTTATTTTTTTCCTGAGTCCTGTATCTTTTAAAAGCCCTCCTTGCTCGTGTTTTGTTTTATTTTTTGTGTTTTTTTCTTAGTTTCCCCGGTGCAGCGCTTTGCAGGCAGCCTGCCTTGCATTAGAGTTGCCCCTGAATTGCCCTTATAAAATTTATCTGCCCTGGGCTGCTGTGTGGCAGGAAGCGAATGTGTGTGTGTGTGGCTGGCAAACGCAGGGAGGGAGAGAAAGGATTGAGGGGGGACATGGAGGGATTAAAAAACTCCTGCCTCACTTTGGAGATGGGAGCAGCCAGCGCTGCAGCTGGGCCATCACTTGGGTCAGGGTGCGTTTTTGCAGAGACGAGGTGGCTTTTTGTGTCTTCTTGTGTCTTCGGAGGGGTTCTGTAGCTGGAGGTGCGAGGAAGACCCTCCAAAGGGACAGCTGGAGTTTGCCTGAACCCCCAGGGCTTCACGTCCCATCTTCCCCACGGGAACTCAGTGCTTCTGAGGGGGAATGGAAAAATCTCAGCCCTTCTTTCTTCCCAGCCCTGGGGCAGCTTTGCCCTTTCCAGCTGCTGCTGCCTTTTCTCCCTGCCCCACTCCGGAGGATCCAGCCATTCCTTGGCCTTAGGGCTATTTGGGAAGGGTTTTGAGGCCCAGGGTAGAAAGGGGGAAGGCAGAGGGTGGGAAATGTTAACCAGGTTTCAAGTGAGTCATAAGTACTTCCCTCCTTGTTTTTGATATTCTTTTTTTTTTTTTCTCCTCTCTCTTTTTAGCCTGTTAGTACTTGAGGATTCAGGAAATACTGAGTTGATTTGAAAGAAGATGACAAATGATGACGGGAAATTGGGGGATAAAGACTGTTATTTAGCCACGAGGAGCCATGCCTGGGAAACACGGTGATGTGCGTTAGCTGGTTAATGGGAATTTCGCCTGGCTTCTCTCCATGTTGAGCGTGGGGGGAGCGGGTGGGGTGCTCGGATCCCGTTGCTTTCCGGGGTGCTTCCCGGCTCATTGGGAATCCACAGAGCTTATCCGGCACTTATCCCTCGCGGCGCGGAGAAGCCCGGCCAGATCCCGACCGAGCGGATCGCGGGATCTGGCCGGGCTTCTCCGCCCTGCATGGGATAAGCGCCGGATAAGCTCTTTGTTCCCAGCGGGAAAGGCGCTGTGTTTTCTGCTTTTTCCTTCGCTGGTGGCTGAAGAGAGCCCTGTTGGCATCGAGGGGACGGCTACCTGTGTCTTGGCTGGCGTCGGGCGGGCAGAGAAGCCTGCAGCTTAGTGAACAGCCCTGTAGCTCCTCGGTCCAGCTGGCTTCTCCGAGCAGCCTCGGCTTGGCACGGCTGGCCTGGGTATAAATTAGCTTTAACTTATTGTAGTCACTGAAGTATACAAATATAGCTGAGGACATGCAGGGAAAACATCTGGCCAGTGCAAAAGTGCTTGTTGGCTTTTATGGGACGACCTTATGTGAGGTTGGCAGTGGAGAAACTTAAAAGTGGCTTCTTTTTTTTTTCAGAGAGGGAAAATGCTGCCCAGTTCCAATCTGCTTTGAAAAATACGCACTCAGTTATGTGTGTATATTTAAAATGTATCTAAAACTTTATTTATAGGAGGGCAAATGTGTGATGCTACAAGGCTAAACTGGTGGCGTGGGAGATGCTGGTTCTCTTGTGGAGACGTGCTCCAGGGAGTGAAGGAGCCCAACATCACGTTTCTTTCTGCAAGTTGCAGATGGTGTGACCTGGTCACCAAATCCTACCTGCAGATGGTGTGACCTGGTCCCCAAATCCTACCCCTTCTGCTAGAGGATAAAAAGGGGACCGACCCGAAACCAGTAGCATCGGGCCAGTCTGTGTCCCAGCAGGATAGGGGGTGATGGTACCTCCTGAGCCAAGAGTGTCACTCACTGTCTTCAGGAGACCTTTAACCATAGGAACATGGACCTTGGCCTTCCCCAAAGGTGCTTGGGTCCCTGGTGTTGCGGGTGGTCATCTTCTCTTATCCAGGGCAGAAGCTCACGCTTCACCTTCAAAGTGATTGGGGTTTTGTTCTTGCTTTTTCTGGTAGTCTTAATATATTCTTGTGGGCGAGAAATAAGACTTAATGTTTTGACCTGATTGCTTTCCTGACCAGGTTACACGTCAACACCCGGGTGTCCAGGTGCCAAAGTCTGTTGTCTTCAGTAGGATCTTCCTTATCCAGGACTGCCTGAGGCTCTTGATAGATTTGCTCGGGTTGGTTAGGATTTCTGGATGTGCTGGCCTTAGGCAGTGTATGTTGAATACACACAGAGCTTGTCTCAGCAGGCGTTGGAGGAGAGAGGACTTTAAGGACAAATACGAGTTGCTGTAGGTTTTTCCGGCTGCCAGAATGTTGGTAGGGATCTAGGGAAGGATTCCCGCGGCTCTGCCCATATTTGTGGCGGGCAGCCCAGGGGAGCAGGTATTTGTATCTGAAATGTTAATGGGGAGGCTGAATTGAATGGTGCGTACTGTCGGGGGAGCGGTAAAAGCCATTTACAACGGGAGCCAAGAGGAGATCAGCAGAAACACACACAAACCCTAAAAATCCCAATGTGACGCCTGAATAATCGCCTATTTGTCTGGGGAAAGAGATTAATCCAGCCAAGGTTCAGTTTAACAGGATTATTGAAGGCGGAGGGGGGCAGAGGAAGGGAATGCTCTGGGATTTTCCATACCGCTTCAGACCCTGGATCTCGGCATTCCAGTAGCGAGGTCAGCACTGGAAGGCTTCAGGAGGCCGGATGACTTCGCTAGGTGTCTGCAGGTTAATTGTAGCAGGAAATTTGGCTTTTGTTTCACATTCCTGGATGGGCATCACAAGGATATGAACCCCATATGTATGGACATATGTATGGACATTTCCAGGGGGGCAGGGATTACGTGTGGGTGTCCTGGGAGGTCGTTGCTCACAGGTCTCGTGCCCGGGACTACCATGAGCCTGTGTCAGGCCAGGCCCCAGGTGTGTGTTTTTCCTCTACCCGGCAATCCCAAAGTCTGACTGTAAGTCCAGGAAAGCGATGAGCCAGAGAGGCCTGACCTTTTGGTGCCCGGTGCAATGCTGTGAGGAAACTGTTCTTTGGAAAAAGAGATTTAGGCGGGTTTTGGAGAGGGGCTGTAAGCCCTTAATCAGCCTCTATTGAAAGGGCAAGGAAGCAACTTCCCAAGGGCTGGATTAGCCATGGAGCACCATAGGACAGGTCCTTTTCCTGCATCAATTGATGTTGATTCCGGCTGGATACAAAGCCCTTTCACTGGGATCACACTCTGGGAAGTGGGGGGCTCCCGACCATTGCTGCCTGTTGCTGCTTTCTTGCCTTGCTGCCCCAGTCCAAGCAGCTCAGTTGCTTCAGACCGTATTCTGGCGATTGGTAAGTGTTGTTTGCAGAGCCAGCTTTGCTCTGCAGAAGGGAGCAGGCGTGGAGAGGAGGAGGGAGACCCTCCTGCTGCTTAAAGCCTCCCTGAAGGATGTGGCCTTTTCCGAGACCATCTCCTGTAGGACTGCGGGGCAGCGGGGAAATCCTGCATGCCGAGCTGTCTGGGGAGCGCCGCATGTGGGAATAACCCTGGGCTGGAAAACCTTGTGCTGGAAAACCTTGGCGCTGCCTGTCGCGGGACAGGGTGCCTCCCTTGGGTTCCTCTGCCTTTGGGGGGCCCTCATGGAGAAAATCCATGGGCTGTGCTTTCGGGGGTGACGAGTCTGAGCAGGGGGATGAACAATCCAGCACCTGCACGAATGGTGTGTCCCTGTTTTGTGAAGGCCTCCCTTTCCCGTTGCGCGGTTTCCGTGTGTCTGATCCGTGGATGATGCACAGCGTGTCTTCCAGCGAGCAGCGTTGCTGGTGTGTGCGGCTGGGAGCCCCAGCAGCGATCGCCGCCTCTGGAAGCGCTCCGTGCCTCCTCTGCACGGCCAGGCCCTCTCCAGGCCCTCCCTTCTTCTCCAGGGCTTCTTTGCTCCTCAAACCCTCAGCCCGAGGTTCCTCCCTCTCCCTGCGCCAGCTCTCCATGCTCAAACCTCCGTGCAGCTCCTGCAGCCACATCCAGGAGGGCATGGATGCAGCTGGCCGGCTGCTGCATTCCTTGGGAATGCTGTGGGGGGACATGGGCATTTCTCATGTGCATCCCTGAAAACACTACCTGAAGGTGCAATTTCTTCCAAAGACTTTAAGCTGGCCGTGGGTGTTGCCTTAAAACCAGGGCCGTCTCCAGGTCTCCTAAACCTCTGGAGAGCCCAGGTGGGCCGGGAAGCGCTTGGTTTGGAAGGAGGTAACGGGCAGGGCGTCGAAGGAAGGAGGCAGGTGGGCACCCAGGCAGGGATGAGCGATTGGGGCTCAGCAAAGTGTTTAAACACCACAATTGAAATTAATGTCCCCTCCTCGCTGCCGGGGCTGCCAATGCATTACGGCAAGCACCTTCCCAAAGTGAAATGAATGTTTGTTTATCCTCATGAAAAATACATCAAAGCGTGTTGGGGCGGGGGGGGAGGCCCTTAATGAGGGAGAGCGTTGGGTTTCTGTTAATTCCCGGATGGGAATGGGCACCAGTCCCTGCCTCTGCACTTGCCTTCGCTCTCGGGGTTTTATTTTTGCAGCCTAACCTGTCCGCAGCTGTGTATCCGAAAGCATTAATACGGCTTTAATGAAAACTCCGGTTGATCTGTCCAAAGATATTGATGAGTGGCCCTCAATCGTATTAATCTTCTCATTGCGGGAGGAAATGAAGGCGGCGGCGAGCGGGGGCTGCCGGCGCCGCTCCGCGGGCCGGGAGGGCCCGGAGAGGCCGCGTGGGAGCCTCGGCGGGGCAGCGCGCCCCGCTTTGGGGACATTATATACGTATATACACACCGTAGGTGTCCGCATATACACAGACATACTTGTTGGGTTTTGGTTTTTCCTTTGGCTTGGGTTTGTTTCTCAATTTCGATGGCTTTGTGAGCTGGAGAGCAAAACCACCCCCTTTTTTCCTCTTTTTTTTTGGCTGGACCCCACAGTGCAATTCCAGGCCGGTATTTAACATTGGAATCATTAAGTTCCTGCCAATAAATCCATTACCGTTAATTATATTGAAGGGGCTAACGATCCGTCGACAATATTCCGCCGCCGATTCCCATCGGTGTGGAAGGCGCTCGCCTCGCCTTGCAGCCGTGGCAGGACACGCGTGCGCCTGGGCTCCGTTTTCCTTTCCTGCCTTCTTTCCCCCTCTTTTCCCTTAAAGCTTTTGCAACATCCCAGTATTCCTGCTCTCTCCCCGGCTATCCAGTGCTCCCCGAGTGCAGAGCGTTTCTTGCTAGGAACAAGCTATGTTTCTTTATGGCTTATGGCAAACTGCCTTGATTACTTCTACTGTTGTACCCATTATGTGAATTAAATATGTATTCAGTTGCATGCTGCTTGCGTTGTTATTGCAGGGTGACATATGGTAGTGACTCAATTAGAATGAAACTAGCATTAGATAACCCTTCTGATTACAGGCATCCCAACCCGGCCCTGCGGCTGGCGGCGGCTGCCGCTTGGCGAGCGCCGGCTGGGAAACATCCCGAACGGAGCGCGGGGCTTCCCTGCATCCCGTGGCTTCCCTGCATCCCGCGGGGGCCGGGTGCCTTTGTCACTGCTGCCCTCTGGTGCGCGCGCCGGCCCCGTCCCCCGGGAGCCCCGGCGGCACCCGCGGCCCGAGCGGCTGCGCAGGGAGCTTGTGTTGGCGCCAGTCGGGGGATTTTCTGCTTCCTCGGCTGTGTTTTCCCAGGAAACGTGCCCGCGTCCCGTGCCGTTTGCACTGAGGAGCTGCATGGTGCTCAGGCGCCCGTCCGCCTCCGCTCTGCTCGTTCCCAGCCATCCCAGGGCTTTGCTCCGTGCCGAGATTCCCACTCCCGGCCTTCCCAGGTTTATCCGTGAGCTGTTCCAACTACCGCAAATTTGGAGAACCTCTTGGAAATTGGCTTGAAAGGTCATGAAAACTCCCCTGCGAAACCTGGCCTCTCGGATAGGTTGTTTTATTTACCCCAGCACGGGGGGTTGTGCCTGGGCGGCCCAGAACTCGACAATCTCTGAATCCACCGGGGACCCGAAATCAGCTTTGAAATCAGCCTCTGGTGCTTTGATTTTGTAATTTTGCAAATTTTGCAAATGAGAAACCCGTTTGTTGCTAGAAACAGAAAGCCAGTGACTCCTTTGCAGATGCCTCTCTTGCAGGGCGCCGTGCTCTCTGCGTTGGGCCTGGAGAGTCTTTTTAAGTGAATAGTGACTGCTTGGAAGTGCAAATCACACTTGCCAGTGACAAGGCTTAGCCAAATACACATTTTGTCTGTATGTATATGGCTATTGAGGGGTGCGTACGCGTGAAAAATAATACAGCTTCACGCATGCAAAAAGAGAAAGCATTTGTGAATTTATTGTTTTCCCTGGAAACCTCTGAGTTTGGTTTGTGGCTTTTATTTCTTGGTGATTGTTCGTCTTTCTTGGTGTGTTTTGCCTGTGTATCCGTCGCCTCTCCCATTCCCGTTGGCGGCACAAGTGCCGTGGAGGGGCCAGCCTGGGTGCCCTGGCCAAGGTGAGGCCCGTCCCAGCAGGGAGCTTGGAGGTTTTGCAGCTTATCCAGACACGAAGCTTTCCTGCTTGGCGCGGCGGGTTCTTCCTCCCACACCGGCATTCCCAGGATGAGCCATCGGGGGGATCACAGGGCTCTCCGGAGACTTTGCTGCTTGTGTTGTGTTGATGGGAAACCATGGGCTCCTACCAACAACCGGCAGCAGCCGTGTCACGCCTTGGCAGGTGTGTAAACAAAGGAGGGAACAGGTTTCTTTTCCCTTCTTTGTTTTTTCCTTTATATTTTCCTTTTCTTGTTGTTTTTCTCCTGCTTTCGAAGGAGCTGTTTTAAGTAGGCACGTGCGTTTTTCCTTATTTTTGCTTCTTCCCACACGTTTCCCGCGGCTGCCGCGCTCGCTGGTGCTCCCTGCATCCCGCATGTCCGCGCCGGCCCCGGAGCCACGGGAAGAGCCGAGCGCCGAGGGCTGTCAAGGGCCGCCCCGCGCGCTGATGGATTGGGAAAGTTCTCGTGCGCGCACGGTTTCTATTTCCAATGGAAAACACCTGAGCAGGTCCCGGGGCTCGCAGAGCCGGCGCGGCTCGTGGAGCGTGAAGGCAGCGGCTTGCCGTGATGCGTCAGCATCGCCCCACGAGAGGAAACCCAAAATACCGAAAAAGCGGGTTTTTCTCCTTATTTTTCGCTGTAAGATGTGGCCTCTCTCTTTTAGAGAATTGTTATTGTCGTGGCTAGGGATGGCAATACTCATTTTGGTGCATTTCTGGTGCATTTCTGTGCGGGTGCTGGGGTTATCCCGTGACCTCGGCGCTCACGCGCCTATCTCCCCTGCTCCAGTGGGAATCCAGCCCGGCTCTCTGCTCCTAGGGAGGATAGTCCGGGAGCGAAAGGAGGTGGAAAAGGAGGTGGGTCCTTACGGAGGGGACACGGGTGCTGGTGGCGCTGGACTCTTCCTGGCACCCATCCTCCCGGGATGGAGGGCCTCCCTGGCTCCAGGCCTCCCTGGTGGCATCTCCAGTCTTGCACTCGCTGCCGGCAGAAGCAGGCACCATCTCGTCCCTCCTTTTCCCCGTGTCCGTGGGTTGGGATGAAAGAGCGGGGTTGGAGGGGGCACCAGGGTCCGCCGGCTCCCGCTTTGTCTGCAATGGAAGCGCCGTGCGAATCTCCGTAGCTTGTTGGGATGCGGAGGAAATTCCCTCTTTTCCTTCCTTTTCCACCTTACAGGCGTTCACGTCCCCCCCTGCCTTTCTCTCTCTCTTTATTCTTCCTTTCCCTTTGTAAAAAAACAAAATAAATAAATAAAACAAAATAAACCCCCAGCAGAAAGCAAGCTGTGATACTGTCGGGCCTGGCGTTGATGTTATTTATTTTCCTCAGTTGCTGCTCTGGAAGCCTGGAGTTGACAGAGCGGTTTTGTAGAATAGAAACATTATAGACTGTTACTGTCAGAGTGTTAAATGTGATGGATAGAGAAACGCGGGAGAGGGAGGGGACTCGGCGCTGGCCATGTCTGCGGGCGAGCGGGTGCTCATGGGAGGAGAAGCATCCGTGAGGAAGGGATGAGGTAATTGTGGCGGGAGCTAATGGGCCCTCGCGGGCGCCGCTTAACCCTCGCCGCGCCGCCCGCACCGGAGACGGCCCCGCTCCTTGGGGAGCGCACGGTGGATAGGCCGGGCCTTGGGCCTTGGCTCAGCTGGGACACGCGCGGCCTGCGGTCCCCCAACGCCTGGCCCGGCGGCACCCGGTGGGTTCAGCCTCTCCGGCTCCCACCTGCCCTTCCAGCTGCTCATCCGCAGCTTTGCTGGCGCTTCCGCCAGGAGCTTCTCGGCCTTCTGGAATTCTCACTAACCCGTTTTATTCCTGGCCTCCGATTCTCCGCCGTGCGTTTCCTGCCCCTGGCAAAGAGGAGCGCGTCAGGCAGCAGCAGAGCTTTCACCGAGGCTTCAAAGTCGGTGGCCTGGTTATAAAGCTGTTCCTTTTGCTCCCTTCCCTCTCCTAACCAGTCTTTGCTCCTCGTGTTTGCTTGGAGAACAGTTAAATTTGTCATTTTGTGAATGCAGCTTGTGGGAACCTGAGTAATGTCGGCTGTGCTTGGTCTTCTCTGCTGTTGGGTGCTCTGCTGTAGGTTAGCAAGGATTAGCACGTTTCCCGGTTCTTGCAGGACTGTGTTAGTTAATCTCTGCAGCATCGTGTCCGTCTTGTGCTTTATTCTATCTATTTATCATTTTAGCTGGTGCCGAAGTGAGAGTCGCGAGTCCCTGGATCTGTGGCTCATCTCACTCCATTTTTTAAAAATAGGGTATGACACTTGGTGTCCTCTGGTGTAATGAGAGATTGAGCTGCTAATGAAAATATGCAATCATTTTATTTCTGAGTCCCTGCAGGACTCTTAGACAGGTATTATCTGGTTGTGGCGACTCCTCATTTTTCATTTTCCAAACGTGTCCTAACATCACTTCTTCTGACATCTCAATCTCTGATGGAGCCGCAGCTTTTCCAGCCACCTGGAAGAGGCACCTGACGTGGGCTCCGCTCCTCACAAACCCCTCGGTATCAGGAGTCCTTGCATGGTCCCCTTCCCAAATGCCCCCGGAGCTGGGCGAGGAGACGAGGAGGAAAAGGGAGGAATAACCCTTTGTGTGTTCATCTCTTTTCCCTTCCTTCCCAAGGAGTTTGGAGCTGCTCTCCAAATCCACCCGTGGCACAGGTAATTTATTCCCGGTTGCTGTAATCCGAAGAAAAACAGATAGAAGGGCTTCTAGTCACACGCGTGCACACACAAAAAAGTTAAGTATTCTTGCTTTCGCTGACAGTACAAAGGTGTCATATACGAGAAGGATTGACACAGACCAAAGGGTCTTGTGGGAAATATGATAATAACTATAAAGAAGACAGATTATTCCCCAGTTGCCAACATTCAAACCTTTTTACAGTCAGTTCAAACATATAAAACTTTATTGCTGTAGCAGAAAGGGGAACAATTTCTGGTTGCACAGCTTTCCCAGGGCTGGGTTTATACTGTCTGTGTTATTGCTCTATAGTGGCATTTTAAAGTTTATTGAACAAGACTTTTACAATTGAAGGAAGTATATAAAACTGTAAATTTATTAGATTTTTCAGGATAAGTGCCCTTTCTAGTTGTGCTCAAGAATTCGGAGCTACGAGAAACTGCTAGTTACAAGACTTATTAATATTAAAGACTGAGAGAGCGCACATTTTATACCTTAACTGATCTAAAAAATAATATTATGATATTACTGAAAATCTGAGCTGTCACGGAGCAGGGCGTATAGAGCGTTTGTATGGCTTGCATATGTACGAATATTCTATAGACTGTGTGCAGATGCGTATATATGTGCCTGGATATGCCTGGTGAGGGTGCCTATGTCCGTACTTACGAGGGTACCTACACGTGGTACATAAATAAGTGCGCATGGGTGTTGGATCGTACGTAAATCTGTGCGTTCCTGTGCGTTATTTTTCTAGGTGTTGATTTCCTATGCTATGCCTGTGTCAGGGCCAAAATGATGCCATGCTCCAGGGGCCTGGCTGGCTGCCCCAGCCCGCTCTTTTTGGCGTGTTTAGGTAAGGCTTGTTTAGGTCTCACAGCCAGTTGGGAGGGACTGGGCGCTCTGCAAACTTGCCCAGTGCTGCATGGGCAGCAGAAAGCGCCGCTGGAGACGCCCTTGGAGAGGTGCCCAGCGCGCCGCCGCCGGGAAAGCATCGCTCCATGGTCCCCGCTGGAAGTTTTCCTCGCCGGCTCCGGGCTGGTCGCACTCGGGACGTGCCTTGAATTCCAAGGAGCAGCGGGCGCGCTCTCCCGCGTCCCGTGGGGAGAGGCACGGAGCGGGATCCCTGCCACGGGTGACCATTTCGGGCCGGGCGCTGCCGACACCTTTGCCCAGCGGGACGTCTTTGTGGCAGCTGCCTGTGTCCTCCAGTTGCTTTCCATCCTGTTACTGCGTTAGTCTTTTTAATTAGGATTTCTATTAGATTTGGCGAGGTTCTAGCTGGGGAGAAATAATCTCCCTGTAATTGCGGTGTGTGCACACACGCTTGGAGGAGGAGGAGGAGGAGGAAGCCCATGCATGAGAAATGATCGTGGCTGGCGGGAGCCGCCGCGTCCTGCAGCCTGGGATGGCTCCGCATCTCCGTGCGCATAAAATGAGCCCTTGTTTAGAAGTGGGTGATGAGAGCGAGCGCTGGGAATCTCCAGCCTGGAAAATTGTCTCTTCGAGAGCCTTTCTCCTCTGCCAGCACCAGGCTGGGGTCAGGGAGAGAGTGGGGAGGAGTGAGTCCCCATGGTAGGGAATAAATCCGAGCGTTAGGAGGGCAGAGCTCTAGCCCAGCGCTCGGCTCTGTCGGCGCAGCAGGGGCCGAGCGAGGAGATTTCTTCCACTTTGGCATCTGAGATGGCAACTTGAAAGGGCCGCGGGTCCTTCGGAGGCTGAAAGGGAGTAAGCAGGAGCAACATGAAACGGCAGCGCGTGTGAGGCGGTCGATAAGCCCTGAATCTTTTATGAGACCTTGGATATTCCGATCACAGCTCCGCTGACACCGAGATTGGAATACAGATTACGCGAGAAAGCGGCCTTGACTCCAAGCCCGTTCTGGGCTCTTCCATGGGGTTTTGGCTGATGTTTTGTGGTGGATCTGGGAGGGGATTCCCTTTCCTTCCCACTGGGAATGTGTGTTGTGTCTCCTGGAGGCTGGGGCTGGTTGCAGAGGAAGGTGGGAGCCGTGTTAGGGCAGCCTAATGTGCCCGGGTGCCCCTGAGGGCCGAGCGAGTTGGAGGGAATGGCAAGTGCAGGTGCCCAGCGCGAGGGCACTGAGCCCGCGTGGGGCTGCGGGAGAGCAGGAGGAAATAAAGACCATGGGGGAAAAAAGGAAAGGGAGAGACCCCTGCGCCGAGATGAATTTATGCCTAGGCTCTCGTCTCGGGAATGCAAATGTGTGAAGACTCTCTGAGCTAAATCACCTCTTTTAGGAAGAGGGAGGGGGGAAAAGGGGGGGAGAAAAAAGAAGTATGACACGGAGAGGACACGGGGAGAATGTGAAATGAGGGTCTGCAGCCCCTGCTGCTGCTGCTGCTCGTGCGCGCCGACGGCACCGGGGCGCACGGGGCCGTGATGGTCCCGGGGCCACCAGCCGGTGACCTGGCTGAACCAGGGGACATCACCCGTGTCCCTGTGGCATCGTGGCGGGAATAGGAGCCCTGGCAGGAGGAGGAGGAGGGGAAGGGGCGGGTGGGAGGGGGCGCGGGATGCGGCGGCCCCGCTGCCAAGTGGGCAGTTGTGGCGGTGCTGGGGAGGCTGCGCCAGCCGCTCGTTACCATTACAATGAAGTGTCCGTCAGCGGCTATCTTCGCTGTGTGGCCCATATGTTTCTGAGCTGATACTGTCCGGATTATTCTGTTTGGGAGAATGATAACGGCTGTTTATAACCTTGGCAAAGACTGAGGCCTAATCAGGCTGGAGCACATTTTCACTGACTGCCTGATAACGGGCTGTTAGCTGCCTTATCGCTGGGGAGAGATAGGCCAAAATAAGCAGATCTGTGAGCACAGGAGCCCAACCGAGAAGCACAGGCTCTGGCCTGGCCTTTATTTTTAGATGCTTTTTCTTTCTTTCTTTCTTTTTTTTTTTTTTCTTCTTCCTTTTTTTTTTTTTTTTTTCCCCACAATATAACCGAGCGCTGCCCAGAGCTGCTCTTTGCCTGGCTGCAGGTTGGGGGAGCACAAGCCCTTTCCCCCATATCCTGGTGACCTTAAATGTGGATCCATGATTCCCCTGAAGACCCTACTGCCTGCTGAGGGTGGCCAGGGCTCTGCTTTGTAATCTGAACGGGAATGGGACTATTCCGATCTGGATTTAGTGCCGGCCTCCTCCTCTGGCACAGCCGGAGTCTCTCTTCGTCCCACCTGGGTCTCCCGTCTCGAACCTTCCAGTGGAAACGATCCAGATTGCTCCTCTGCTCTCCCTCCCTCCCTCCTTCCTTCCTTTGCTCCGGCTCCATATTCTGCCTCGAAGTCTCAGGCAGGTGTTCAAATAAATAATGCAGCTAAAAATACCTTTTGGCAGCAGCTGGGAGTTCTTGTGCCGGAGCGTTGGGAATAGAGCATCCCCGCTCCACGGGCAGGTGCGCCCGCGAGCGCCAGGCAGCGGGAACGGGCGCTGCAGGCACCAGGGTCTCGGGTGCCTCCTGGGCACCCTCACAGACCAGCCGGGGTGTTTATTCCTGCCGTCCCGCTTCCCAGGGAGCCGGCACCTTCTCCGGACACCGCCGTGCTGGCTTTTGTTTGGAGGACGCTGCCGATGGACCCTCCGGCTGCGTCCCAGTCCGCGTACTGGTGTCAAGTTGTCCTTGCGCGTGGGGCTAGTGGCAGGAAACGGTCATTGGCGCTTGAGCAGCGTCCCGAGGCACTTCCCTAGGATGGTGCTTCCAAGGATGCTGCGCTCTGCTCCAGCGTCCACAGGAGCACCTTGGGAAGTGGCGTTGGAGCTGGGACAGGGAGGCCATGTTACCTGGTTTGCCAGGAAAAATCAGTCCCCTCGGGAAAAATGAATCCTCTGTTGCCTGCCCCTTCCCAGGCGTTTCCTCCTCCCTTCCCATGCCGAGTGAGGCCGTCCTCGGAAGCTCCGGGCACTGGTGGGTGTAGCAGGACCCGGCTCTGGTGGCACTTGTCCCCTGGCCCTGCTTGGGGAGCTGCTGAGAGCCCCGACGACAGCTTGAATTAGGGCAGCAGGAACGTGCCCGGGGGCAGAGCATCCTTCGCTCGGCCTCAAACAAAACTGACCTTGGTTTTCCCTCCCGCCCAGCCTGTCGCAGATCGCTGGCTCCGGGTCAGTGCTGCTCCTGTGTCCATGTGCAGGGCAGAAGGGCTGCACGACTGCTCCTTGACTGTGCCCCTTCCTTTGGGATGCCTTGGGAGCCAGCCTGGTGCCTTTTGGGGGTTGTCTGCGTGTGCCTCTGCTTGGGGAGCTGGTTTGGCCATTGACCAGTACCGCACCAGGCTGCCCCCCTTTCTGGAGGTGCTCAAGGCCAGGTTTAAACAGGAGCTGTGCTCCCAGCGATGCCGGCGGGAACAGCCGGTGGGGTAGCCGGGATCTCTTGGAGCCACCTCGCCGTCCTGCCGTGCTTTGACCGCCTTTTGGGTCGGAGGCCCCAAAGGAGAAAATTCAGCAATGCGCCACAAAATGAAATTCCGGGCGGTGGGGAAAAAGCTGCCTAGGAATTGCTGGCTGCTCTGCACGCTTTGCAGGCGTCTTTTTGACTCCCGTGGGCCCGTTTCAAAGAGCAGAGGCGCGAATGCGGCGCAGAATCCACTGGAGGCCGGGCAGCTTTCGAGCGGAGATGTGCAAAGCTGGTGTGTGGTCCAGCACACGCGCCCCCGAGCCCATCCACGGTTATTTATCTCCCTCCCAAGGGGCTGGGGGGGTCTCTGCGGCTCTGGAGCCTGCTGGCGGCCCGTGAAATGCAGTCGGAGTGATGCGGATGCCACAAGCCAGGGCAAACTGACTCTTCCCATCTCGTCCTGCACGGAACAAACAGAGCTCAAGGTAAAGTGCTGGAATTTCGCGATGACCTTTTCTTAAAGCATTATAATCAAGTTGAACGTTTCCAGTTGTCCCACTAATGTTTGCCCCGTGGGGGGAAGGCGCCCTGCTTTGAGGAGGATGTTTATGGCGACGAGCACACGTGCCCCAGGACCTAATTGTGCTGGATGCCAAACGGCCGCCGCGGGCAGCGGGAGGAAGGGGGCAGAGGTCCGGGGCTGCTTCGTGCTGCAGAAGCAGCCAGGGGAGCGAGTGCCGCTCGGCGCTGCGCATCTGCTGGAGCCTCTGCCCCGGGCTCTCGGGCACACATATCATGGACGCGGCGCGGCGCGGTGTGTCGCCTCTCGAGTGTGAGGAGCCGAGGCCGCGTGGCTCCGGCGCTGGCGTTAGTGTCTCCCGCCCGGGGATGGCGAGGAGGTGACTGGAGGGAGCCCAGGGATGGAGCCGGAGGGACTCGGCCCGAGGGTGCGTTTTGGTCGCAGAGAGCCTTCAGGATCCAGCGTGGACACAGAGGAAGCCGTACCGGGGAGGAGGGATGAGCTGTGTTTACTGATTTCTCTCGTGAGCTCCCTCAGGTCTCCTTGGGCTGGTGTCTGTTATGCTGCATCTGGGGACATGGTGTTCAGCTGTCAGCTGCGGGGTCATCCGATCTCATGTCAAGCGGGAAAGGGCCCATCCTGTCACCTTCACCCTGGGGCCAGGGGCCGAGCAGGGTTGCCGCGTCTCTCGGCCAGCGCTGGAGAAGGTGGAGCCGTCTTCCTCACTGAGGAGAGGGAACCGGCTCTACCACGGGTCTGCTCTGCACCTCAGAGCACACAAGAGCACAGGGGGACCCCGAGACCTTCAAGAGTGCCCGTCCAGGCATGGTTGTGTGTCCCGTTTAGCATCAGGGGGATGACCGCCTTGCCCTGGGGAGGGATCGGTGTTTTTGAGTAGCTTTCCCCATCCAGAGAGACCTTGGGCTTAAATCTGAGGCCTTTGGGCAAGGTGTCTTGGCTGCCACCATATTTTTCGGAAGAGATTTAAGGGGAGGGAAGATGGGGGTAATTCCGTGCCTGAATTGTGTCATAGTTGTGAGGAGACACCTTACACAGGAGGTGTGAGGAACCGAAGGGGCTTTGGCGGTACCAGAGGCAAGAAGGTGTTTGCAGAGAAGAGGGTATCATGGTGAGGTCCATGGTGGGCTATCCGGGACGGAGGAGCCCCAGGCTGCTTGGCAGCTGCGTGCCAAGCTCTGCGGCCACCTCCATGTGCAGGATGAGCCCCCGTTATGCCCGGGTGAGCCCTGGTAATCCATGCCTTGTGGGCCGCGGGCACAGCCGGTGCTCCTTGGAGCTGGGAGGGTGCGCGGCGTCGCTCACCGCCCTGCCGGCCTCCTTCGTGGCGGCCTGCCCGCCCCGCCGGGTGCCAGGTGGCCGGAGGAGGAAGGACAGGGATTAGGAACAGCCGCCGCGCTCGGGATGGCCTCTCCCTGCATGGAAGCTCCCGAGAGCCCCGTGCGTAGCCAGGCCCTCCTGGCTGACTCCAGGCCAGCCCTCGAGCGTGCCTGTCCCCCTCTAGGCTCGGCTTTACTCCCAGGCATCCAGCACTCGCTGACGACGCAGCCTGCCAGGCGAGGGAGGAGAGGAGCTCCCCGCGCTGCCCAGCATCCCGGCTCCATCCCGGCGTGACGCCGGCCGCTCCCTCCTTCGCCTCCCGCGTCCGGGCAGGTTTCCTGGGCGCGAAATGGCTCCCTCGGCGCTGCCCCCGCTGCGCCGTCCTCCCCTCCCCAAAACTTCTTGCTCTCGGGTTCACCGCAGCGCTGCCCTCCGCTGCAGTTGTTCCCGGCTGTCAGAGGTTATATATATCTGCTCTGCTCATGCTCATCCTCTGTAACCATTTTCTGCTACAGAATCTTCTGGCTGCTCGTTGAAGCCTTAATCCGTAATGCAGCGATCAATGGGTGTGCGCCTTTACCACTCGGATGCTCATTTTTTAATCCCCACTGCCTCCTTCAATGTCATCCCTTCCCATTTTTCTTTATAGAATTTCAGGTCTACTGTACCTGCTGATTACTTAGCGGAGACCACTGGACATCTCCCTTAATTAATTCCATCGATTTCTCAAATCCCACAAGGTTTGGGGTCCTTAGATTTCTGAGGCAGCTAAATGGAATGTCTAAATTCCGACATTTTCCCTCTATAAATTGTTTTGCCAGGGAGGCGCTGGGAGGCAGCGCTCCGGCTGGAATTACCTGGAGGTGATGCCAGCCCGAGCACCTCACCCGTCCTTGCTGTGGGCGAGGGGCTGGTGCCAAGAGGGCCTCCGTGGGGCACCACGTCAGGCCCTGGCCATGCCGGGGGACTCCACTTCTGTGCTCCCTTGAGCTGCCGTTGACAGTCGAGATGGGATGCATGCGAGGAAGCGGGGTGCGCGCGAGGAAGCAGGATGCACACAAGGAAGCAGGATGCACACAAGGAAGCAGGATGCACACAAGGAAGCGGGATGCACGTGAGGAAGCGGGGTGCACACGAGGAAGCGGGATGCACGCGAGGAAGCGGGATGCACGCGAGGAAGCGGGATGCACGCAGCCGCCGTGGGCACCGAGGCCGTGCAGACGCACTAAAGCCCTGCAAAGGGATCCATTTACCAGCGAGGCCTGGAGAGCGGCAGAGCCCGCGCCGCGCGAGGCAGGGGAAGACTCTGTTGCTATGCGCAGAGAGCTTAATTTTATTATTACTCTCTGCTATTTAATGTCTGTCTCTCAGGCAGCTGGTGATGTTTTAATGAAGCTGGAATTGTATAGTCTGTAGCGCTGGATAATCGTAAGCTGCCGAGTCAGAATCAAATTAATAATTCATGAAATTAAAGTGTATAATTAATTCGAACTGTGCAGATGAGGAGGGACCCGAGTGCTCAAGCCTGGAAGGAGCACATGTGTGTCTGTAAAACACGCGTGCGTGTGTCTGTCTGCAAAGATGGGCACGCCTGAGCTGTGTCTCTGACACGCTGTGTAGATCTGCAGCCCCTTGTTGGGACCTTTTGCCTTCCTCATCTTCCAGGGTTAGTTTGGTTTTATTTTGGGGGGGAATTTGCCCATGCATATACTTTTTTTTTCTTTCTCTCTTCCCCAAGCTATAACTTCCACAGAAGGGCTTGCTCCAAAAATGGTGATATTTGAATATATTTGATGGCTCAGGTTGTGGATTTTTTTCTTTTTTTTTTTGACCTAGTGTGAAAGAACTGGAAAAGAAGCATGCACAGGTTTGCACTTGTAAGAACTTGTGCAGCTGAAGTCCAAAGAGCTGTAGCAATTGGGCCAGGTACATGGGAGGGACATTTGCTGTGGTGGCTCTTCACTCATGTCTGGTGCAAGAGAAGGGACATGTTCCTGACCACTGAAGTGAAAGCTAGAAGGGCCTCAAGCTGTTCCTCAGGCAGGTAGGAGATGTTATGAAGGATGCAGATGTGCCAACTTCGTGTGGAGAGTGAATTTAATCCATTCCTGTGCAGCACTGAGGGCTTAGAGCTTTAGCTTAGAGTCTGGTTGGACTTAATGGCAAGTATCATCACTGGTCCATCTTACAGACGGTGCTGAACCAGTCTCCATATTTCTACAAGGGTTTGCCACCATCTAGAGGAGAAACAGGCAGATGAGCAGAGGAAGTTACACAGCATCAACCTTCTGCCATCCCTTTCTGGAGGAAATGGGCCTTGCTGCATCCTCATCTGGTGCGCGGTGGCTGGAGGGTGTCTTGGGTTAGCTGTTCCTCTTGAGTCTCTCCAGGCATGGGAAGGAGCATCCTTGGGTGTCAGGAGTTCAGGCTCTGGAGCTCAAGAAGTCCTGACCTGAGAAGTCAGGATCCATGGAGAAGAAATATTCTGAAAATGAGCTGTGGGACTTTCAATACACAGAACAGCACAGGCTGAAGTGAAATGTCTGAATCAGCCCACAATGACCATGTTACTGTGAGTTGTGAGTGCCCACGTGCTGAAAGCTTGGCTATTAGTTCAACTTGTGTTTCTCATTTAGCTTCTGGTTAAAGTTGTTGGTTCATTTCTATATAGTGAAGTCTCCTTGCAGTAACTAATGGTGCTTTTGTGTTCAGATTAAAAGAAAAAAACAGACATTGTCACACTATAGTCCTGAATAGCTTTATCTGGCATAGCAGTGTCCTCTGATAACTGATGGCAGATCACAGTAAGGCATGGGCGGTCTAGCTCTTCATCAAGTTTCCAAGTTAAGAATTGGAGAGAGGAAGACTAGAAAAGATCCTTCATCTCCGACCAACTTTCCGTCCTTGTCCTTGACTGTTGAGTTTCTCATTGTGCCTTTCTGCCCGTACGGACTTCCCTTCACCATCCATTAGGGACCAGCAGGTGATGTTCCCCAAGCCACCAGAGACTCACAGGGACCTGTCTGCCCAGACTGTTTACTGCTGGGTTAGAAAATATCTCCAAAGAAATATATTGCAGTCCTAAAGATGGGCAGAGGTAAGGTGGAAAATGAGCATTGGGAACAGGCCATGAGAAGGAGAGATGGTAACAGGAACTCAATCCTTTCTTCTTGTTTGTTTATTTGTTTGCTTGTGGACGAAGGATATTTTGCAGCTTTGAAGGATAGAGTTTTAGGATTTGTGGGCATCTTTCTTTTGCCAGCCTGGTTACAACTGGTTACAACTTTCCAATTTATTTTATTTTCATGGAGAGCAAAACGTTGGCATCATAGACATGGTAGTTATATATCTTGAAGATATTTGTGAGGGAATCTCTTATTTGTATGATTTTTTTTAACCAAAATCTTCTGTCATGAGGTAATACGATTTGTTATAAATGCCAAATCTGTGAAGGATCTTGGTTAGAAGCCGATAGAGCTTCTGTTTAAAAGCTATTGAGAGGAAGGAAAACTGCAGTGTACGGACAGCGAGTTCATGTTTGGCGTGTGGGGCAGGGGAAGAACGAAAAATACTTGCACAGGTTGAAGTTACCTGCAAACCCGTCTCCGTTTTGGAACATTGGGGATTCATTTGCAGCCGTCTCAAGCTAGCGAGCATGCAGGTAAGCAGCCTTTCCAGGGGCCCACCCAACCCGGGGAGCTCTTGTGGAGGGTTTGTCGCTTGAGTCTGCTTGATTTTTGCCGCTCCGTTTGGCTGTGGGCGGCCTTTGGGGCTGCGCAAACACGGAGTGGTCTTGATAGTAACCTGCCCCTTGGAGCGGGACGTGGGGCTGGGGCTGGGGCCGTCCCCTCACGCGGCCCTGGGCACCTCCACGAGCCCGGCCCAAAGGGTTCCTGCAAACGCCGACCGGAACGCTGGGCAAATGAGCCGCTCGCAACAGGTAGCCTTAATCAGATGCTGTCAGATGGATTCAGCATCTCTCCGATTGTCGCCTGCGCTAGCCTCCCGTTCGGAAGCCCTCATCTGCTCCAGATGTGGTTTAATTTACTGCGACTTGGCTAATTACTGTAATTAAGGATTAATTACTGTTAATTACTTTCACATAAACTCAACGCCAGTCAAAGAGCGGAGCCTTATGAAGGCTGCCACCGTGGCGGGCGCGCGCGCGCGCCGCAGCCCGGCTGGGCCCGGCCAGGCCGGCGCCCTCGGCCTCCCCTGCCGCCCGGGGCCGCCGTGCCAGGGCTCCAGATGGCACCGCCGAGCCGGCCCCGTTGTTATCGCTGATCATTAGCGGGAGCGGGAGTTGCGGGCGAGCCCTGGGAGAGGAGTCGCCAGGACCCGCGGCGGGTGGAGGAAGGAGAAGGGTTGGAAAGAGGATGCAATATTCCCCGTGAACGGCTGCGTAATGCAGGGACCTGCCAGCGGGGCAGGGTCCCTGCTCCCTTGCTCTTGTTAGCCTCCGTATCCTGTGGAGTTCACTAGTTTGAAGAGTCCTGGGGCTTTTTGCGCTGTAGCCGCCCTCGCGTGTGTGCAGTGCAGAGAGGAAGAGGATGGGGAGCCCTGAGCTCTCCGGAGCAGCGACTGGGGCCTCGTGGCAGCCCAAGCCGCCCGGTCTGTGGGGCTGGCGGTCTCCATCCGCGGGTGCCCGGAGTGCTCGCTGCCGGCCACGCGGGCGCTCGCCTAATGTGAAGGCAGGATGCAGAGAGAAAAATAGGAATGATTAGATCGGTATTGTTCTATTAGATCTCTGCCTGCTTGCTCTTGTGTCCCAGCATTTGAAGATGAAACATATTCATTTAGCTCCCAGGATGAATGGTTTTAATAAGGGGAGCAAGATGAGGTGGGGTAGTCCTGATGACTTCGGAGACCCATCAAGTCTCCCCCTAAGGCCATTCCGGTGATGACATGGGCTGCGCGGCCATTAACGCTGCCATCAGGACAAGTTTTCCGTGTCTCCGCGTCTCCTCGAGCGGCGAGCGCGTGTTGGGGAGCCCGGCAGGAGATGTGTATCCGCAGTAATCAGATTGAGCCCGCGGGCAGGGGAGGGCCGGGGCGGGAGCGCGGGCTCCGCGGGCGGGATGCGGAGCGGGCCGGGAGCCCGGGGGCTGCCGGGCACGGCCGCGGCTCCGCTGCTGGCCGCAGGTTGCCAGCCGGCATCTGCCGGCTCGCCGCGTCCCGCCACCCCTCGCGAGGCCCCGGCCTCATTAGCGCTCCCGGAGCTGCCTCCCCGAGACGGCTTCCCTGCGCTGCGCCTCGGGGCCTGCCTTGGCCTGCCTGGGCCTCCAATCCCGCTAATTACGGTCATTAGGAGCGGCCGGCCCTGCCCGGTGCGTGGGGGCGCGACGCGGCCCGGCCGCCTGTCAGCTCCGCTCGGGCCGCCTGTCAGGCGCGGGCACGCGCCGGGGATCATCGCTCTAATTGACACCTTCCCCGTGCGGCCGCGGCGCCCTCCGCCTTCCTGCGCCTCCTTCCTGCGCCTCCTTCGGGATGCGGCCGCGGGAGAGGGAGCCCAACCCGGGCCTGGCTCTGGGAAGCCCTTGTGTGGGACCAGGGAGCTCTGGGGCGAGAGCCTTTCCGAAGCACCGTGAGAGTTTTTGCACGTGGGCAGCATTCCCCGTGGCTCTGCTGCCTGTGCCCTTTTCCCGGGCACAGGCCCTGCAGAAGGGTCTCTGTTCCGCGGCCTTGGCTGGTTTCTGCCCACGGTTTTGGCCTGATGTCCTGTCCTGTCCATCCGGAGCTGAGGCCCTCCCAGTTGCCCCCTCCATCCAGAGCCCCATGGTTTGGGGTCTCGCTTAGCACCTGTATTCCACAATTCATCCTTGTCTCGGGTATCGGTCACATGAGGCTTTGGGGGTCCTGCATATTCCTGCACAGAACCAGCGCTCCCACACGCACCTCCCCGGCCGAGCCTGGCGGGAAAGGTGACGTGCCGGGAAAATCCCAGGCCCCTCTGCTCCCCTCGCCTGCGTCCTGCTCGTGGGAAGGCCCCTCACCACTGGGACCCCCTGCCATTCCCAATGTCATCCTGCTGCCTCCCGGCACGCAGCCTCTCCCCTTAAAAAATGCAGCGGCCAAAATGCCATTAGGATTTTCTCCTTTTCTTTAATTTTCATGGAGAGACGTCCCGTCGCCCCTGCCGTCCCGGCTACATGTTTATTTTGAAGTTGCGCCCTTTGATGTCTGGCCCCGCAGCTCCTTTGATGCCCAGAGGCTCCGGGCAGCCTGTGCCACGAGGCCAGCAAACGCTGCTCCCACGTGTGCCGGGGGCCCCGGGCACGGGATAGACTTCCAGGAGCTTTGTTCCGCCGCCGGGAAGCGCTGCCCTGCGGCGCCTTTCGCGCGGCTCTTCCCCCTGCCCTTCTCCTCCTGCCGCCCAGGGGCGGGATGAGCTGGCAAACTCTCTATTTATCTTTTTTCCAGAATCCCAGGGACTCGGCTGGGAATAATCCATGCACCGAGGTCACATTGCGGCAGGTTTGTCCCCACCCTGAGAATGACGGGAGAAAACTGCTGAGACCAAAATGCAATTTTTTTGTTTATTTTTTTTAACCTGGTCTGCGCTGACCTTAGGAAAAAAAGAAAAAAAACCCACACTGCACCCAGCAAAACCCAAATGATCAGGTGATTTTTTCCCTAAAACAGTGCCAATGCTCTGAGCTCGCTACCGGCTTCGTAGTGCCTTGGCCCTGCCGTTATCCCTGTTATTCTGTGATCCCCCCGCATCCTTTGGTTTATGGCCGGAGCCGCGCGGCGTGCCTGGGCGAGCGCCCTCCTCCTCCCGCTTCCCATTCATCCCCCTCGGGTTTTGCGGGATGAATGGGCACCGGCGGATCCCCGGGTGCGGGCCAGGGCCGTGCGTGCCCCGCACGTGCGGAGCGTCGGGAATTGCACACGTTAATGAGCGTGCAGGAGAGTGGGGAGAATGGATCATTGATGGTTGCGATCCGGCTGCTGTCAAAATAGCGTGTTATTTTGACGGCTGCTTTGTCTTTGCTCTCGAGGCAACGCCGAGGTAGTTTCTTAGCAACAAAACTGTGTTCCCAAACACCGCCAGTGCAAAACAGCCCCCCCGGAGCAGCGGCCTCGGGTTAGGGGGGGACGGGGGGGAACAGCGCCGAGCGGGCACCGCGCTCCGGAGCTCCCTTTCCCGTGGGCACACGGAGGCAGCTGGAGGGCGCATGGTGGCCTCGGTGGTGGGAGAGCTGAGCGCAGGAGCTGCTGCCCGTGGCCGCCTCGCTCGCCTGCTCTCCTGCGCCTCCTCTCACGCGGGCCTCAGAAGGAAGAGGGGAGGGAGCTGCCTGCAAAGGATTTGGCAGAGGTTCCCCCGTGCAGTTTGGAGCGTCTCTCCTCTGAAGGCAGCGCCGGGGCTCGTGCCTGCGCTGACGTTCGCGGCCGTGAGAGCAAGCGCTTCCCGCAGCCAAGTATCTGCCAGCCTGTGTCGGGAGAACTTTTATCATTTCTGTCACAGACATCACAACTCGCTTGTCTTACCATACATCTTCCTAAATGTGACAGAATATTCAGCTGTTATTAATTGAATACTCTCTAATTTAACTGCTTGGCGGGCGCGCGAGCGACTGGTTTGTTGCGGGGCGCCGTGGGGCTCGCGGTGTCGCCGGGCGCTTCGCGGGGCCGGTCCCGCGGGTGCCCCCGGCAGCAGCCCGGAGGATCCCGGCGCTGGCGCCGCTCCTGGAGGACCTGGGAGGCAGCTCTGGCCTCTCATATACCTGGTGGGCAGGTAGGCAGGGAAAGGTCCCCTTGGAGCTCCCGCATCCGCATGGATCTGCTGCCCAGGGGTGGGAGCAGAGGCGCTGGCCCGTGGAAAGGGCTCCTGCTGGGTGCCAAAAATGGGGGCAATGGGGCCGGCTCTGGGCCCCCGCCTCGCCCCGTCGCTCTCCGCCAAAGTTCAAACCCCGAGTCAAGTTTATTGTTTCTATCTCGTTTATTTTAAGTATAGTTTTACACTTTATTATATGCTGTGACATCTTAAATGGAGCCTGTCACTCCATCTTGACTACTGCTAGGGGCTACAGCCACTTACTGTGTCAGGCTTTTCGGCAGCCCTGATTAACGATATCAAAAGGAATGGATCCCGGCGCAGGCACACGCACACACGGCAATCCAGGCGGGATTTACATATGGAAATTGTGCCCGGCATTGAAACGATCCGGGAAAGGCTTTAATGCCTCCCTCCCATGCAAATATCTATGGCCGGGCATCCCTAGGTGGAGGACGGGCGAGTGTGATTAGGGTTTATGCAAACATGCCCATATATATCGTTTTATATATATATGTATGTATGTATATATGTTTACTTAGTATCTTCAGCTAGCTGGAAAAATCACTTGCCCTTTTTTTCCCCGGGTTTTTCTCTTCTCCCAGGACAATATATCAATTAAGATAGCTAAATGGAATAATATATTTTTTCTTGTGAGCCTCTTGGCATCTGTTGCAAAATTACGCATGCAATTGCTTTTTTTTTTTTTTTTTCCCTCCTCAAAGTAACATTTTGTTAGGTTAATTCATGCACTGGAAAAACAAACTTTCTGTTCTTCCAGTCCAATCTCCGCTTACAAGTCAGGTTTTTGTAACCCTGTCATTAAAATGCGAGGTAGCCTACAGTAATTTGAATATTTCATTCTGCCGGCTGCTAATGCACTCTGCATTACAGATGGTACTTGCTCCATCCTTCTGGACTGGGTTCAATTATAAATGAAAGTAGGGAGCTGAGATTTGTCTTTTTGTCTCTGCTTAGTTGGAATAACACAATAAAGCTTGATGGGGAGGAATTCCTCAAGCTGCCTCCTCGGCGCTCCTCTCCGCTTGCCTTTCGAGTCTGGCCGGGCGCATTTGAGCTCTTCCAAAGTGCAACGTTTGGTTCCTCTGCTTCTAACCTGTGTCTGTGTCCCCTCCTTGCCTCCCAGGTGGGGACAGGCGGTCCCGTGCCCGGGAAGGAGGCTGCTTGGCGGAGGCTCCAGCCCATCTCGTCACGCTGCTTCCATGCCCGGCGCATCCCCGGCGAGGCCCTTAGCTGGCGAGCAGCGAGGAAGCCCCTGTTTCCAGGCTGGGGCTGCCATCTCCTTGCAAAGTCCCCGGAGGAGCAAAGAAAACATTTACCTCTGCTTGGTGATTAAGGAAAGGGGGGCCGCAGGGCGGGCGCCCAGCTGCGCAGGGCTCGATTACACGCAGATGCCTCCAGCGAGCCGCTTGCCTCGCCTGCCGGCGCTCCGAGCAGCATCGCCCAGGGAGCCGGCGGGGGCCAGGGCAGGGCTTTCAGGTTGGGTTTACGCTTACAAGGACCAGATGGCCCGCTGGAGATGATCTTTGATCTGGGACGCAGCCGGAGCGTGTCGGGAAGTTGGGCTCCCTTTTTTTTTAACCCCCCCCCCGACCCGTTTCCAGCGTGGCCCCCAGCGTGGAAGGCTGGAATTGGAGGGCTGGGAGAGGGGGCTGGTTTGTACGGTGCCGTTCACGTTTGCGGGCTCCCTTTTTTGCTAGAAGCCCAGAGCTGCCCTGTCTCGGGTCTCCAGGCCTCTTCCTTGGGCTCTTCCATCTCCCGCCATCCCTCTCCCTGCTTTTCCCTGCAGGAGGAGGGGCACCAAACTCCCCTTGCCCTCGTGGCTCTCCTAAGCAATCTCAGTCTCAAGCTGTCAGCTCTTTTTGGGGCCGGCCTCCATCTTTCTTGCCTGTACCCAGGAAAAGGAGCTGTGGTTTTCACTGGGGCCTCTGGCTCTGCCTGTAGGAGAGGCAGGAACGCAGGGGCTCCAGCTACCCGCTGCCCCGCAGCTCAGAAACCAGCGTCAGCAAGAAGAGCTTGCATTGCGTGCAGTTAAACACAGGCAGAAATGTCTGGAAATGTCATTAATTGATCCCCTTTTAATTATTTCCCCACCCCGTTTTTGCTCGCGTGTAGCACCCTTGCAGGAGCATGGGATGGGTGGCCCCTCTGCTCTGCTCCCGTCCACCAAAGGCCGCTTGGGGGTCTCTTTGTTGCCCCACGTGTGTTGAACAGAGTCGAAGGGAGCGCAGCCCATCCTGTTTCGCAAGTGCCTGGACTCTTCAGCGCTCTCCCTCCTCTCCAAACAGATCGTTTACAGAAGGGGCCTCTATTGAAAAAAAAAAAAGAAAAAAGAAAAAAAGTGAAAAAGAAAAAAGGGAGCTGAACATTCAGAGCCGTTTTGTGTGAGATCATGGTCCCCCCTGAGCCAGGTCCTTTGAGCCTCAGGCTTCGTGGTTGTCGTGGGTTCAGGGCTCGCCTGAGTAGAGGTGGTAAAATGGAAAGTGCGCGTTCTCCATAGCTCCTCTGCTGCCTTGCTGGGCTTGGGAGTGATGGCTCTTTCCTGAGGGAAGGTGTGTTGTCCACGGTGGTGGGGTTGGTGGAGCTCAGGCACGCTGCTCCACATCCAGAAGATGGGTCCGTACCTTGTTGTATTTGCACCGCAGACCCTTTTCTGTTCCACAAGGCTGTAAATGCAAATCTGGCCATTCAAGCGGTGGTTTTATGGCTGTGTCTCTTCACCATGCTATGGATGGACCATGTAGGCTTGGGCAAGCTTGATGTCTCTTTGATGCTGTGGATGGACCGTGCTTGGAAACCAGCTGAAAGGAAGGGAGAAGCATAGGCAGGCTTTGGGCTGATGTTTGTCTAGTGTTTGAGAGCAAAACTCTGTGTGTGCGTTAGGAAGGGCTGCAAGCAACCAGAGGAACATTTAGTCCTGGAGAGCTGTGGTACTTCAGGCACGTGCTGACTCTGACCCAGGCACCTTTTCTGCCTGGGTTTCTTGGGTTTTGTACCGCGGTTCTGCCCTGTCTGCCTTTTTGAGAGAGAAAGGGAGGAAAACACTGGAGAGTTTCCTGCTGTCCCTTCACTCCGAGACCTGAAGGTTTAGGAAATCTCTCCTGCTTTGGATAAAATCCTAAGTCTAACCCATGGCAACACTGTCAACTTTGTGCTCGGTGAGTCAGGGTGACTTGGGAGTCAGAGCGCTCTCAGTCATGAGGAGGACGGTGGGTCAGCCTGAGGTGTGAGTAGGACATTGCCACCAAGCACTGAGAAGCACCAGCGCAACCGTTCTTGGTTGGAGTGTCCAGGGCCATCTCTTTGAAGGATGGCTGGTAAGGAAAGCACAAAAGGCAGCCTTTTCACCTATGACTTTCTTGCCCTGGTGGCTTTGTGTGCTGGGCAGCAGCCTGGCAGCACCAGGCGACCAGGGGAGACGACCTTTCCAGAGGGGGAGCAGGCTCCAAAGGCAACTTCCTTCAGGGGAGCCTCTCTTTGTTTGCCCCTGGGCTTCAGGGCTTGGCCTGGGGCACTCAGAGCCCGACCCGTGTCCTCAGAGGGGCTCTCTGGCTCCTCATTAGCAGATGCAGCTCTTTCAAAGGGCCCGTTTCTTTTCAGCAACAAGAATTCATATGCAAAGCGCCGAGCCCCACTGGGAAGCAGCTCCCAGCCTGACTGGCCTTCAGAGATGGGTTTTTTTTTGTTGTTTTTTTTTAAAGATAGGACCTGTCTTCAGAGCAGAATCCTGTCTTTTGTCTGCTGATTGGTTCCTGCAGGGTTTGGAGGGGAGTCCCACGAGGTTTTGGGGTGCAAACGCTCAAGGGAAGAGTCACGGTAAGATGTTCGGGGAGCAGATGGGACTGGCCACGGCATGGAGTTCAGCTCTGGGTGCTAAAGGCAGTTTGTTGGGTATGTTAATGGGGAGTGAAGCTGAATGAAGCAAATCACTTCATTACACAGAGCCGTGAGGGTTGGGGACCATGGCAAACGAGTGGAGTTGCCCAGTTGGCCATGGCAAAGGAGTAGAGCAGCCCAGTTGGCTTTGGTTGGCGCTTCTTGAAATGATCATGAGCATTTTCGACTCGTTTTCTGTAGCTAAAGCCACTTCTGCTTGGTGATTTGCCCTACAGCCCGAGCAGTTCAGACAGCCACTGGATTATGTTACTGCTTCCAGTTTTTTCCCTTTTCCCACGTGGTTGCGTAGGGGAGTTTTGCCACTGATGCTGATGGGAGTTAAACACCGGCCTCCAGCTAAGCATCTGTGAGTAGACAGGGTCAAAGCCATAAAAAGGAGAATAAAAAGGAGAATAAAAAGGTATTTAAACTTAATCCGCCATGTTCTGTTTGACCACTACAGAGCAATAATTGGGAATACGAAAAGGGGGGAATAAGTTTCCGTGGCTGCCTAAGTTACGGCCACAAACTAAAGCGGTCGACAGGAGCGAGACGTGGGCAAGAACTGGGCCCATCTGCGTTCGTGCTGCCTTTCAGGGAGCCACATTTCCCGAGGAATCTGGTTTTCAGTAATCACCACAATATTGCGCCTATTTTTTTATTTCTTTCTTTAATGGAAAAGGCTATTTTAGGTCGCTTTCTTCCCCCCAAATGTGTTAGTGATAATTTTCCAGACCTTTTGAGCGCCGGGCTGCCAGATCTGTGCTCGCTGTGGGACTCGTTTGGCGTTCGGGGAGGGGTTAGGAGAGGATTTGTGCCTTTCTGACACGCTAAAACACATTTCTCTCCCCTGCCGCTTACATGGCACGTGCGAGCTGAAGCGATGAAGAGCCTCTGCTGGGAGCTGAGTGACTTCTTGGCATATGATAAATCCCCCTCTCTCGTCCCCCCCTCTCCCACAAAATTGCAGCGTGAGCGTAATTCGAACTTCTTGTGAATTCGGGTTGAGTTTGGCAAATAATTCGGGCGTCTTTCAGCCCGGGAACGGGGGAAATTTACCCTTCTTTTTTCTTTTTCTTTAGCAACAACGCGGTGGTTTTGAAACTAACCCAGATTTCAAGTCAGCGCGAGGCAGGGGTGTCAGCGAGCACCTCCCCACCTCGGAACAGCCTCCGTCACCGAATTGTCCAAGGGCTTTCGTTCCCCGTGGTCCTGACGCAGGCTCCCGGGTCGGGAGAGGAGGTGGCTTTGTGAGTGGCCAGGGGGGCTTTGCAGCATCCGCGGGCGCGAGTGTCTCGGGTTTTGTTCTTGCTGTGATTTGTTGGCTTGGTTTATGGCTTTGGACTGTGCAAATTGGTGGCAGAAACGGCCCATCGGTTTCACAATGTTCCTCCTTTCTCTGGGAAATAAATAAATAAGTAGATGCACGCAAGAAAAAAAACAAGCAAAAAAGAAAAAGCCGCTTTGCCAGCTGAAATTTTCCATGCCTCATCTCACGGCAGCCTGTTTTTGGAAAATCTGAGCAAAATCTGTTCATCCATTTGTAAGTTTTGGAAAGGTTGGAGAAAGGAGGGGAGCTTTTATGTCAATTTTAAAGAAAAAAAAAAATCACCTTTTCCCTCCTCCTAGAAAGGCTGCATGCCTGGATTTGGAGTGTCCTGCCTCCATCTACACTGGAAATGGGTATCTGTATTTCGAGTTTCTCAGGGGCTTCTCTTAAACACTGTCCATACATCCAGCTTGGTTTTAAAGCTTGGTGATTACTTAGCAGTGACTATTCCGACTTGCTTGTCGAGAGCATCGATCTCCATTGAACGTGGGCACCATGTGCTTTGCCTACAAGACATTTACGTTGATGTCTGTCGCTTGGATCGCTCAGCTGCTGCTTGAAGGAAGCCAGAGCACAGACAGAACTGCCTTAACATCCTACAAAGGGTTCAGGGAACTTATTTATTCCCTGTCAACGTAGGGTCCCTGAGGTGACTTCGTGTTTAAAGTGAAAATCCAAGTCAACAGCTGAAATAAGAACACGGAGCTCAGCTTTGATGACTGCTGTTTGGAAGATGTTGGTGGTGTAAGGGAGGCTCGGTGCAAGAAGGGCTATTCCTGCTTCCCCCAATTCTGTCCTGTCATCATATATGGATAGGGCTGTGCCTGGAGCAGGGCTCCTTTGGGATGCTTGGTGGGATTTCACACGGGCTGGGCCTGGGTTGAGCTGGAGCAGTGGAGTGCTTTGCCAGTTGGCCAAGTCCTGGTCAGGAGTTGCACATAGGCTTGGAGCGTGTGGGTGATACAGTGTGGGATTTAATTTACAGCGTGGGATTTAACTCTTAATTTAGAGTTACGTCGCTCTGGGGACACACACGCCGGGAAATGGGGTGCGCCCCGTTGCGTGGGGGCTTTGCTGCGGTGCTGGGGCGCAGAAGAAATGAAGCTGCAAACACAGTGGAACAGAGGAGGAGGAGGAAAAACGGGAGTTCGAGTAGGTGCCTGGTGATGTAGGTGGCTTGGGGAGGTTCTGTGCCCGGGAGTGAGGGGTAGGGACAGGCACAAGCCACTAGCTGAGTGGGGAGCCTGAGTTCGGCTGTCCCCAGGGGCGAGGCAGGCGGGACTCTCTTCATGAGGAGCAGTGAAATACGTGATTCCTCAAGCTGGGACTTTGCAAAGGGAAGCCAGCATAGCGACCCATGGTAAAATTGCCACGTGTGTGACAACGTTGAACCCTCCAGGGCGTTTCGGGATGACGCTGCGTGGCCCCATGGGTCTGCAGGGTGAGGACAGGAGCTCCTGCGTGTCCAGGGAGGAGCTGGTGCGCGTCCCTGCTGCTTTCGACGCTCTCAGGCCAGGAAAGCACCTGGAAAAGGCCTTCTCTTCCCCCGCTGTGCAGGTGAGGCCTGAGCGCCGCCTTGCTCCGGGCATCCCGCGGGATGCGTGCGGCACCGGCACCAGCTCCGTGGAGGAACCGCGCGCTCCTCACGCCGCTCTCTCCTTGGGTGGCTCCCCCCGCCATACATCTTCGGCACAGTGGAGGCAGGAAAGAAAACCCTTCTGAAAATCACAACCTAATTACTCCCATCTGCTCCGTCACTGCTTCCCATTTCTGCCTGCCAGGATGCTTGTCTCCGATGCTAAGTAGCACATTATTTTCGATAAGTTGCAATCATTTAGTTGAAATCTCCTTCTCCTTTAAAACGTCCCCCTGGAAAGGCAATTGAGCAAGTTGGGAAAGGGCAGAAGCAAAGAGGAGAAGACCCGAATCCAGGCGGCTGCTGGGCCCGCTCCGGTGTCGTTCAGTGTGTCGCCTTCCTCCAAAATGCCCCTGTTGGATGGAGCCTGCTGGCTCGGGCTCCTCCTGTTTCTTCTGCTCAGCCTTCTCGTTGTGCTCAGGAAGTCTTGGCCGGGTGTAAAGAGGGGCGACCGCCCGTGCGTGCAGGTGTGCGAGATGTGCTGGGGCGGGAAGGTGCAAGGGCAGGGAGTGCTTGGGGACACGGGGACAGAGCTGCCCACCTCCTGGCATGAGTGGAGTCTATCCAGGTGGGCCTTTCGGTTGCCTCTCTCGTATGTTGGTAGCCCTGGACCCCCTTGAAGAAATCAGGTGGAGTCTGGAGATTGGAGCCTCCTTTTCTGGTCTCAGCTGCCTGTCCCTTGGCCGCTGGGAGCATTGCTAACCTGCTGCCATCCTCCCTGGTGGCCTTTGTGGTGTTCTGCTGGCGTTGCTGGGATCTGGAAAACTGGTGGGATGTGAGAGGACTAGAGGGTGGAGAGCTGTCGCGCTGGGGCCTTCGGTGGTGGAGGCGCCAAGCCAGCGCTGCAGCTCCCTTTGGAGGTGTGCTTCCAGGAGGATGGAGTAAATATGGGGCTGGAGTGTTAGGGTTGTGGAGCAGGAGGCCTGGTCCTGGCTTCAGTGCATGTCTTAGGTCTCTTCAAAGCCCTGAGCCATCCCTTGGGGCACAGTCCATTAAGGCCCAGCACCGTGTCTGACCAGGGAATGTCTTTCTCCTGCCCTGAGACCCTTCCAAGGCTGGAATTCGGGCTGGCTGGCTGCCCAGTGCTTGGGAATGGTGCTGTGCCGTGGGAACGCCAAGGCGCTTGGGGGACCCGCTGCCCATCTCACGTGCACCGGGGGTTGGCTCCGGAGCCCGGCGGAATCCCAAGCCAGGGATCATAACGTGGGGACTCGCTGCAGCTCCCACCCATGTCCCTGTGTCACAGGGCAGGCCACGAGCCCAGGGGCTCTTTTAAAGGTTGGGTTATTTCCGGCGTTGCCTCCTCGCCTGCTTCAGGGCCGGCGGTGCCACCGTGTCCCTGCAGTGCCGCCAGGCAGCGGCGCAGCCCGGCATCGCCCTCGGCTGGTTCCCTCCGCATGCAGTGCCCGTCAGTCCTTGTTTGAGCAGGAGAAGGAGCGAGCACGGGAGCCATTTCCCAGCCCGCGCCTGCTGGAAATGCCCAAGCAGAACAATCCGGGCACGACCTGGTGAACCGGACTCCCGCCAGCGCAGGCGAGGGAATTCATTCCCGCCGGGATCGCCCTGCAACCCTGCGCGGCACCTCGGGCACTCGGCACCGGTTGGTGCCCGGCGAGCGGGCCGGGCTGGGGGCTGCCCTGCGCCCCGGCCTTCCCAAGGGCTCCCGCTGCTGCTCCCGGTGCCGGTCACCCTGATGCCATTCCCGTGGGGAACGCGGTGCCCTGGCCCTGCCAAGCGGAGCGCTTCCCTCCGCGGGAGCGCAGGAGCGGCAGCGCGCGCGGGGACAGGCTGCGTGGCTCTGCTTTGGTTTTAAAATACATGTATATATGTATCTTAAAACATATATATACACACACACATATATATGTAGGTGTGTGTGTATATATATATATATATCTAAATGGAGTGTGTGTATAGATATATATGGATATAGAGGCTGCGGGCGCGCAGCGAGGAGCGAGCCCCCTCTAGCGGCCCCGGGGCTGCCGAGGCGGCCACGGACACCCGTGTCGCCTTCCTCTTCCCTTCCTCCGGCTCTTACTTGCTCGCTTGCTTGCTTGCTTTGTTTTTTTTCCCCTCCCTTCTTCTCCTCTTCAATCAGGAATAGAGCGTGGGGATCGCACGTGCCTGGGAGCCGGCTCTCGGCTCCAGGTTTCTGTTGGAAAAGCGCCGCCCGCTCCTGAGTTGCGGGGCCGCGGGAGCCCGGCGAGCGGGAGATGCCACTCTGCTTTATTTGCTCCAGTGTAATTCCATGTGAAAAGCGAGAGCCCCAGGAAAGCCGGGGCCTGGGTGCCCTCCTGCGCCGCCTTCCCCGCGGCCGGCATCGCCGGGCAGCTTCCCGGCCGAGCCCGCTTGCCGTGGCCACTGGGAAAGGTCAGCGGCTGCTCATCCCTGCTGGGAACGGGCGGCTCCGGGGCTGCCCTATCCGGCTGCCTCCCTTTTGGGGCTGCCTGCAAGCGTTTCCCAGCGAGCGGATGCGGAGAGGCGGAGAGGCCGGGCGGGCTCGGACGCCCGGCTCGCGGGAGCACCGGCTGCGTGAAGCGCCGCTCTGAAATAATCCCTGTGTCTCCTCGCAGCCCCAGCGCAGCCTCCCGGGGATGAATAGGCAGCATCAGCTCTGCTTAGACACATTGGCCTTTTCATTTATTTCCTTAATCGCGTTCTTCTCCCGGCCACGGAGCCGCGTCCGCGCGGCGCCGGCTCCCGCTCCAGAGCTGCGCGCGCCGAGGAGGGATCCGATA
>VZSG01000284.1:80558-106979 GCA_013398315.1 Nothoprocta pentlandii
TGTGTGCATATGCACATGAGGACACCATAGGTGCTGGGCCGGGTGCTTGTGCTTGCACGGTTTATCCCGTCCTTTCCACCACGGGAGAGCTCTCCCGACACCAGCTGCTTCAGCACTCGTGCTCCCTGCCGGGCCAGCGCATCCCGGGGGGTTCCCTCCAAAAATATTTCCCTTCTGAAATCCCTCTTTTAGCGCCTGTGCTTTTTGGTCTGTTCGCTTCGTTTTTTCTTGTTATTTACCCGCGTTGCTTTCCGTTTTTATTTAAGTTTTGGACGTGCTTTTATTTAAGGTTTTATGGGAGGAGAGCCAGGGTTTATTCCCTGTCTTTGTAGCCAGTATCTCTCTCCCCTGCATCTTGTCATCCCTTCCCGTTTTCTGCTTTTTTTCCAGGCTTCCTGGACCTCAAGTTGGCACTGTGCCCCATCGCTATTTATATAAATTATTATCCCCAGCGTGAAATTATTTATTTTTGGCCCGTTCTTTTGGCACATTTACTGTTTGGGGGCTTTTTCTTTTCTTTTTCTTTTCTATTTTTCCTTTTTATATCCTGACCTTCTAAGCTTTGTTTGCAGTCAGTGTTTTGAACACGAAAACACCAATTAAGGAGATGCCTGAAATAGTGATCTCCGAGGAGCTGAGGCTTAGAAAAGCGGTTTCTGTTACGCAAACCTTCACTTGAAGTGATTTTATATTAATAACAACTGTATCTTTCTCAAACTTACTTTAGAGCAAGGGAAAACATACCTGTGGTTAAGCAGGGATTTTGTGCGTGTGTGTTTTACTGCTCTATTATTGCTTCTCATTGGCAACAGATTTGTGGTTTATAAATATATGTTTTTAAAGCAGTGAAAATAATCTGATGCTGTTTGTGCTGCAAATTAGGGGGTTAGAAGAAAAAAAATAAATGAAAGAAAACAGCAAATGGGTCAAGTCTGTCGCAGGTTTGTGTAAATCCAGGGCCATCCTCACCCAGCTCCGGCAGAGGTGGCCGCAAGCGCCCGTACGTGGCGCACGATTTGCAAAGCGTTTTGAGCTCCCGTGTGCGAGGAAATGGGAAAACGGGATGCGTTGCTCCTAGGGATTGCCTCTTTCTGTTCACTTGCCGAAGGTTGCTCTTTCTCCCCTGCTGTTCCCCTGTTCGTTTTCCGCTGCTCGCCGCGTTCGCGCGGCTTCGGCAGCCCTCGGGCGCTGCTCACAGCCCCTTTTGCCCTTGTGTCTCTGCAGTGCTGAGCATCCGGGGCGCGCAGGAAGAGGAGCCCACGGACCCGCAGCTCATGCGGCTCGACAACATGCTGCTGGCCGAGGGGGTGGCCGGCCCCGAGAAGGGGGGCGGCTCGGCCGCCGCCGCCGCTGCCGCCGCTGCCTCCGGCGGCGCCGGCTCCGACAACTCCGTGGAGCACTCGGACTACAGGGCCAAGCTCTCGCAGATCCGGCAGATCTACCACACGGAGCTGGAGAAGTACGAGCAGGTAACAGGCTCATTCGCGCCGGGCTCGCCGACACTGCCGACGTCGGTGCTTGAGAGAGCACGCGAGCGGGAACGCTGTCCGGAAAGCGCCCGGCTCTCCGGCTCAGGACTTGGTTGTTATTCCAGCGTTCCGCAAACCCGCCCAGCACTTATTGCCCCTGTTATTTGCATTGCTCCCTGCCTAATGTAGGGCCCAAAGTCGGCCCCCGGCGCAGGGGGACGTCGTTCTGAGCCGCTTGCCTTGCGACAGGCGCAGTTTCAGGGCAAGCGGATGCGGTGCTTGAAGCAGAGTCTTTCTTGAATATTTCTTCTGCCTGAAAAGTCAATTTTCCAGAAGGAAAAGAAAAAAAAAATTAAAAGTGCAGCTTTTTTTTTTCTTCCTGTGGAAAATAGTTCTAAAAAAAAAAAAAAGAATTTGGGTCATGAACACAACTATTAGTAATACTGACAGTTATATGAGAAGCTTTGCAGACCATACTCCAAAGTTGGTGTCTTTCACATGGATCTGGACCCAGATGTTCTGCAGACCTCTCTCCTCTACCTCGAGACTCTCCATCATGAGGAATGTGGTTTCAGCCCAGCAATTTTTGCTTCCCAGAGCATGAGCAAGAAAGTAGCCCTCCTTTTGGAGGAATCAGCTCCATCCTTTGCTAGTGCACCTGCTTTTCTCCTTTTCTTCCTGCCTCATTTTTTGCTCTTCAAAAGAGACAAAAAGAGCACTGAGAGAAGTGTTTTCCGCCAGCCCCTTCGGGTGCCATAGGGTCACATCCTCCCTGTTTAATCCCACGTCTCAGCCGGAGCTTAAGCCTTGGCTCGGTCGCTGCCGCAGCCCGCTCCCGTTGTCGCTTTCCCTGCAAAGACGCTTTGCAAATGGACGTGTCAGAGCACATTCTTGCAGCTGCGGCGAGGCAGAGCTGGCGCTGTCACCTGCCCCCCTGCAGTGCTGCTGCAAAGCCAGGGTTCACATGTGGTTTCTGACCCGCGTGCCCCTCTTTCCCGTCCTGCTGGCAGGGCTTTGGGAGCCGGGCACTGAGGCTGGCAGCGGGGATCTCGGCGCCTGGCTTCACACCGTGGCTGGCGGTGCTGTGACAGCACAGCTCCCGCCTGCAATTTTGCCTCTAATGCTCTTATTTCACGCAAAGAGGAGACAAGCTGAAATTGCTCAGGCGTCTGGGAGCAAAGAGTCACCCGGCTCTGAGCTCCAGTAAGCGCCGCTCAGCCGGCGTCCTCCGCCTAGGGGAGATCGGAGCTGTCAATGGAAGCTGATGATGGGCAATTTGTGGGGCTCTGCTGGCCTAGTGACATCTCCCTGTTGGGTCCGAGCTGTAGAGGTGTCTGCAGGGACTCGTCACCTGCTGGACAGGTCCCCGGCAGCCTCTGGGGACAGTGAACGGAGCGGGAGAAGCTGCTGGGTGGGGAACCTGGGAAGCGTGCTACATGAAGGACATAAAGTCAAGTCTCTGTCATTAGTTTGCAAAATCCTTGGTGGTTCTTGCCAGCAACGTGATGCTCTGGGGAGCCTTTTCCAGCTTGCAGGCGGTTTTCCCTTTCCATCCGGTCCCAGGACTGGTGGTTGGGCTGAGAAAGTTGCATTTACCTGGTGTCAGAATCCCTCCTTTGAGCCCAACCTGCTCTGCCTGCCCTGCCCTCGCAAAGCAGCAATGGGAGAGGTGGGACAGAGCTGTGCCAGCACCAACCTAGTCTGGGGTATTGCCTGCTTGCCCTCTCCTGTCAGGGCTCCTGCCTCGTTAGGCTTTAATTAGTGTTGTTATTTACCTATCAGATACGTTAAAAGCCCAGAGTGGGGTTGGCTGGCACCTGGTGCTGCCCAGGGCAGCAGGAGGAAGGATAAAGGACTGAAAAGTTCATGTTTCTCCTCCAATACGTCCCTAACTCCTGCAGTCCTAGCCAGAGAAGCAGCACAGAGACTGGGATTTCTGTATACTTCACATGGGTCCTAGGACTTCATTTAGGCTGAGTCCATCTGTGCCTCCTGAGAGCAAGGGAATGGGTTTCTTCTTCCCCTCCATGTGTTTGGGAGCCCTTGTGCCCTCTGCCTCACAGCCAAAATAAATTCATCTCTCTCTGTAGAGCCAGCCCATCCTTGCCTTGGGTCTGCCCCGGCAAACCCTGGCCTCACAACTCGACAGTGGTCCCGCCTTAACTCTGTTGCTTCTGTGCTGTCCTTGACGTCGTCGAATGACCTTCCGATCCTGGGGTTTCTTTTGCTTTTCTTGCCATCCCAGGCATGCAATGAATTCACCACCCACGTGATGAACCTGCTGCGTGAACAGAGCCGGACCCGGCCGATCTCGCCGAAGGAGATCGAGCGAATGGTGAGCATCATCCACCGCAAGTTCAGCTCCATCCAGATGCAGTTGAAGCAGAGCACGTGTGAAGCTGTCATGATCTTGCGCTCCCGATTTCTGGACGCACGGTAAGTGAAACTCTCCTCCACACCTGCTGTCTTCACCATACACACTCACAGCAGAAGGTTCCTATGTTCTCTTTTGGGCCTGTGATCAGAAAGATGAGATGGGCCTGTGGTGTTGGGTTTTGCAGATGAAGAGCCCCAGCCTAGCAGGGGAGGGAAGAACAGCAGTACAAGACACTCACAGCTTGTGTCTCTGGGAGGATCCCAGCTGAGCCTGAGAATTGCATATTGATTTCGCTGTGGCAGAAGACAATTCAGTGGCGTATCACAACCGCTGTCTGCAGTCAAGATGTGCACATCAGTTGGGGATGAAAGCTAATCCCCCAGCCCATCCCTGCCCATCCCTTTCCCTCTGGTTTCCTGTTCTTTTCCCTCTGTTTTCCACGTCCCAATTTTCATCATGCTGCAGAATTATTTTCACTTCCCAAGCCAGTTACATGTGGTCGGAAGGCTTGGGCTGTGGCTTGGAATGAGGAGGAGAAGCAGCTATGATGCGGGGGCACTTGGGAGGAGGTAGCAGATGGCTGGTGTCTAGCTGTAAATGGAACAAAGCTCACCAGGTTTATATCCGTCACAGCTTTTGTCACCCAAACCTTTGCAGAGTAGCACTGACATCTTCAGCCAGTACAACCAGACTTCCCAGGTGTAGGGGCTAGTTGCCAGTTTTAGCATTTCTGTGAGCTGGAGAATGCGGTGATAATTTGAGAAAGAGGCTTGTTTGCTCTGGAAGGTGCTGAGAAAAGAGCTGCTGACAAGGTCCAGATGAGAGGTTTCCTAGCCCTGAGTCTATTGCACAGCATGCTACCAGCAGCAGCAAAGAGAGGCAGGGAAGTGAGGAAGGTCAGAGAGTATCAAAATTGCATTTCTGTGTACTACATTTTTTGGATCCCTAGCACTGATTCCCTTTTCTTTTTGTTCTGTTTTTCAATCTCTCTTTCCTACCAAGGCGGAAGAGACGAAACTTCAACAAGCAGGCTACGGAAATCCTGAATGAGTATTTCTATTCCCATCTCAGCAACCCTTACCCCAGTGAGGAAGCCAAAGAAGAGCTAGCCAAGAAATGCGGCATCACAGTCTCACAGGTAAGAGCCAGGGATGCAGTGAAGGTGGCCCCAGCTACCACGGGCTTTTGGAAGGACAGCCCAGACCTCACTGAAGTCAGTTGTTTCCTGATGCTGGCTATTTAACTACCAAATGGATGCTTGCTTTAGAGCAAAGTAGTTTAATAGAACAGAAGACAGACTTGCAGGATGAAGGTATGGGTAGAAGAAGAATTTTGGAGAGGTCTCGGAAGAGATGAAGACTTAATGAGCAACGGCTGGGCGAACAGCCAAGGTGTTAACTGCATAGAAATGATGTGCTGGGGCACAGAGAAACACAGATGCAAGTTTCTGGGTTTGCTGGGGCTAGGTGGGAGTGTGGGTTACATGAGCCCACACAAGTCAAGTGCTGACCTCCAAGGCTGATGAGGGTTCGGCAGGTGCTTTGCTTCACATGTTTTAAGATGAAGATTAATCGTAATGGCCACGTGTTCTGACTTCCTTCCCAGTGGAGCTCGGAGCAGTTCACCAAGCAGCTCCAGCATTTGAAGCAGAATATCTCTCGCAGAGAGATCACTGGGTGGGAAGACAGCAAAGCAGCGCATTGGCGTTAGGGAGGAAGCTGGAAGGAGGGGTGGAATGGAGCCTCAGCCTGACAGGATATTGCTCTTGGTGCAATATTCTCTCCGTGGGCTGGGTTGGGTGCTGACTTGAGTCATTACCTCCCAACATCACCTGGAGTTGCAGCAGGTTATATTTTCTGTATCCTGTCCTGCAGCAGAGTAGGGCTGGGTATGTGCAGGTAGTTTCTGAAGTCTTTTCTATTTAGAAGCTACAGAGCATGCTAGGAGCATTAGGGACAGGAAGCATCACAGGAACTAAACCTTCCAGGTGTCAGCTATCAACACCCAAACTCAAAAACATTTCCTGAGGTGAAGAAAAAATAGTGAACTCCTCATAATGGACATGCAGCCTTATCTTTTATGTCTTTAGTATTTGTGCTGCTTTTTCTGGCATGGGGAGCCCTGATGTGTTCCTTTGACAGTGCCACCAGAAAGCCATGGGACACCTTCCTTGGAGTCAGGATGAAGAGGTGGTTCTTCTGTCAATTCCAGTCCCAGTTTGCAGCCCAAGCAATTCCAGAAAGAGTTGAAGTTCTCCTAGAAGAATCCAACCTCTTCAGACATTTGGCCATCTGGCCTCCTCAAGCTCCTGTTGAGCTTTCTAAATCAATTGTTAGGAGCAGCTGGAAGTTGTTCTTCCACTTGGAATCTCCCAAATCTCTATGCTCAGTGATGTCAATGAAGAAGCTGAAAGCTGCTTCCCAGGCCCTAGACTGAATTTTTCCCATGTCTTCTGTAAACTTGTTTGTTGTGATTTAGTGTCCGTGAGTGAACACAGTATTGTCAGCAGGGTTCCGAGAGGGATTTTGGTTTATGATGGCCCAGAAGATGCCTTGATGTTTTCTTTAGAAAAAGCAGAGCAGCTCTGGCAGGGTACCACTGCTGGAAAGCACAGACTTGGGTAGATTCCTACCACTGTGCTGAGCCTCTGACGTGGGAAGTTGGGGGTGTTTATCAAGTCTTCTGATGGGTTCTCCAAGTCACAGTGTTTTTAAGTGTTTGCAGTGCTAATCCCAGGATGCCATCTTTACAGTCCATAGAGATCACCTGCTCTACCTGCTTTGGGGGCTTCAGAGAACTGTGCTTTGTCCTGCTGCAGACCCAGCAAAGCACCAAGTTTGACACGAGCCAAGCTGCACTGCTTCATTGAACTTCAGATCTGGCCTCTCCTTTTCAGTTCTTTCTTTAATTTTATAATAAATCAACCAGTCTCATCCAGCATACTTTTAGGTACTTGAAGGCACCAGGCGCTTAGAGGTGTCTGGAAAAACGCATTGGAAACATCTCCCATAGCCTCTGCCGTCATCGTTTCCCGGTGGACTTTTTGAGGAGTAGGGACACAAGATCTGAGCTGACAACCTGAGCTTGAGCATAGCTGGGAAGCATGAAACAGAAACCAGAAAGGAAGGGAAGGAAAGTCATCTCAGCTATTCTCAATACCCATTTGCCAAATGACACAGTTGTCTGCTGGGACCAAAGTTAGGTCTTCTGATGTGCCTAGTGCTGCCTTTCCAATCCTTCTCTGAATGTGTTCTGTACTCCCAGTTTATATAACACTCATGCTAAACCAGTGCAAAGCAAATTTCAGCTGAATTAAGAGCATTCAATTCTAGACCTTTGCACTGGCTTGACTCAGTCTGAACGCAGAGTTTGAGCAATTTCAAGGTAAGTTTGTGTGTGAGCCAGGCCTGAGTATCTCATGCAGCAAACTGGGTCTTGGCCAGTTCATTCTTTGGAGATTTTCTCTGAGAGCCACACAAGTTTCTCTACAGGGCAGGAATGGGACTTGTGGAAAAGGAGCAGGAGGAAATGCTGTGCTTGTCAAAGGGAACCTGAGGAGGAGACAAATAAAAATAGTACTAAAATAACACATGTAGATCTTTAAATTTTGCAATTTCAGGACTGTTTTGCTTTCTCTTTACGTCTTTTTTAACCATCTGATATTTGCGTGTGTTCTGCGGGGTGGGTAGCAGTTACGTTAAGAGAGTCCTGTCAATGGAAATCACATCTGTAGAGGAACCAGATGAATCCGCCCAGACTTGGCTTTCCCAAGTGGGTCTGACGGTCATTCCTGGGGCTGGTAAGACACAAGCAGGTAGAAGGTGCTCCTCTCTATGTATTCATATTTCTTGTGATAACAGGGAGGGGGTAAAAGTGCTTAGCCTGAATTTATCCACTTTCCTCACCCAGCCACAGCTTTGCAGAGCTGAAACTTTAACATCTTTGTCTTTTCTTAAACTCACTCTAGGTATCAAACTGGTTTGGAAATAAGAGAATCCGGTACAAGAAGAACATAGGTAAATTTCAAGAGGAAGCCAATATTTATGCTGCCAAAACGGCTGTCACGGCTACCAATGTGTCAGCCCATGGAAGCCAGGCTAACTCACCCTCAACTCCCAATTCAGCTGGTTAGTTTTTGTTTTTTTTTTATTTTGGGTTGTTAGTTGTTCGTTTTTTGTTCATTTTTCCCCTCCTTCTAAACTCTCTCTCCTTTTCTCTCTTTCTCTCATTTTCTCCCTTTGGTTTTCTGATTTTTTTTTTTTTGGTTGGTTCACTTTTGTGGTCTTTTAAAGAAATGGGTTTGTAAAATCGGGATTGCTTTGGGAGGGGAATGTTTTCTTTTTTTTTTTTCTTGGTTCCCCATTCCGTTCTGTTTGGTTGTTCAAAAGAGATGTGATCAGACCGTGTGACTGCTGGTGACGTGCTGGGGGTTATAGGCATGGATGGTAAGCACAAAACCCAGGAAATTTCTAGCAAAAAAAATTTGCTTGGATGATCGCTTGTTGTTTTGGGGGAGGGGGGAGAAGAATGTTAAAAAAAAGAAAGAGAGGGAATAAAAAGCCCCAACAAATTCCTGTATACATGTTCTGTTTTGCCCGAGGCTGAAAGCATGAGTGGCTCTAATTAGTAGAACTCAGCCCTTGTGGAGTGTCCCAGCTCATGCCATTTGGGGACTTGTTTTGGGGGTTGATTTTCCTTCTGCTGTAGTTGTCTTTTTGCCTGTTTACCTGACAGTGTCTGGATCCCCTGCAAGAGTGTGTTCTGTGTGAATTTTGTTTTCATTTGAAGGATTTCAATTGAATTTCATTTATGTCCCTATGGAAAAAGACTGAGATGTGTGGGATGCTTTGTTCCCTCTGCCCCTCTCCTCCCCATGTGGTTTCCATTCTGTGTGCGTAGAGGGCTCAAGGCACAGAGCACTTTGCCCAGGCCTCGTTCCTCCTCTAGGGACTGCTCCGTGGTTCTTGGCAAGACGAGGCGATGCCAGCGTGCCCAGACTGGTGGCCATGCCTTGTTCTGGTTGTGCTCCGCTCCCAGGAGAAATGGGAAAATTGGGACATGATTAAAAGAAAGAAAGAAAAAAAAAAAGTTAACTTTATAGGTGCCCTGTGCCTAAAATTGTCCGTGCTATGAATTTGTGTGTGCCTGTTTTCTTTTTAGGGGTGGGAGGGAGAAGGGCAATGTGTCGTACATGTGTCTTTGAGCTTGGTGTCTGCTCACAATACCCTCTCTTCAGGGCATGAAGCTGTTATCAGGTAGGCTGTGAAAAGGAAGGACACGGTGAAGGAGTGAAGGGGGAGATGGGTGGGAAGAGAAGGCAGATGGTGAACAGACCATTCGTGGTACCTCTTGCAAACACTGGTAGTTACCATGTCAGGTCTATATAGCTGCCTCTATAGGCAGCTTTGCCTGTGACAGGCACCAGGAGACTCGCACCCCAGAAAACATCCCCGGATCTAGACAATCTGGGAGGAAGGTGGAGAAAGCAGAGCCAAGGGTCAAGCAAACGAAGAGGCACCAGTGTGGGTTTCTGGCTGGTTTCCCAAACCAGGCCTCCACAGGAGGGGAAGGACCATCTGTTATCCAGGAGCTCAGGTGGTAAACGGTGGTTGATCTCTATGCTGGAGAGCTCATCCCCACTTCCAGTGATGCACATGACAGTTTGCACAGGAGCACTTTGCAGTTTTATTGAGCTGGCCAGTGGAGAGAAGCCCCTGCACACCACTGCTTGTCTTCAAGGGGCCGTACCTGCTAGGAGACCCTTAGCCCACCTGGAGCAGGAGGTGCTGCAGCTTTTGCTTCAAGGTCACAAGCATTGCTGGAAGGCATCCCTCGTGCCTCTGCAAGGGCTGGGTTGTCTGCGATGGGCTCTGATTTGGGTAAGGTGCTCAGGAGGCTCAGGAGGAAGTTTTGCAAGGCAGATGATTTGCAAGAACTTTGATTTTTTTCCCTTTTCCTTCCATTGTTTTAATTGCTAAAGATTTAGATGCATTTTAAAATGCCATCCTTTGCAACCAGCTCACACAAAGTACTTGATCAGATGGAGTCTGTTGATGTTAAACCCCTCCTCCCCATTTAGGAAAGCCCAGAGGATAGATCTCAGCATGGCGTGTTGTCCAAGATACCCTCCTGCACATGGTAGTGTCCTGCAGTCCACGCCAATGTGAGGCACAACACACACTTAGTCCCTTTTCTCTTTCTTCACTTGGAATCAAACCCAACACCATGGAATAGCAAGGGAAAAGCTCCCCATGACTTATATGTGGTCTGCGTGTAGTGCAATAGGCTTTTCCCCAGTGCCTGCCCAGTTAAATACTGCTCCAGTGTAAGCCTCTTTCTGCGACTTCCCCACAGGCAATAACGTGGCTGTTTTGAAGATAAATTGGCCAGTACCTTGCAGTAAACGACTAAGATAATCCCTGGATAACAGTCCGCTTTCTAAGGAAGGACAAACAGTCCTGTTATTAAAGTGTAAGACTTGAACTCCTGGGTCCTCTATCTGGCTCACTTGTCTGTACTCCAGAAACACTGACCTCGGAGGGAAAGAAGCACAGTAATGTGAGGGAGGCTCTCTGGCCATGAAGATCCTTATTCTGCTAAAAACAACTTGTGCTCTAATCTGGACTATCAATTCCTGTCATCTTCCCTTTACACTGTGGTCATGGGATGGGAGAGCAGGACGTCCATAGCTCTGGGTCAGTTTGCAGTGATGGTGGGATTGGAAGTTCTTGTTTTCTTCTCCTGAGAAGGCAGCTGGAATCGTCTCAAGATTTTATCTCCAACAGTGATACGCCAGGTTGAGATCTCCTCAGCTGAGCCACGTACATGTAACAGCTCCATCAGGCATCCCTGCACTGTGCTGTCCTGGGCAAGAGCACGTGTGAAGTTGTGTGACCTCCCCTGCTTCAGGTGTTAAATATCCATCCACTAAACATCTGGAGCCTTGTGTTAAGGCCCTTGAAGATTTGGGCCTCAGATGCCCTGGATAACTCTAGGCGAGGGCAGTGTTTGGAGGAAGATGGAAATGGAGGAGGAGGTGAAGAACTAACGTGGATGGTGCTTCTCTTACCACACCACAAGCTCTTTTCCATTTCCAGAACATTATAGGAGAACTTTGGGGAGGAAGGAAATGGAATAGCAGCTTGATTTGCTGGTAATTTTGAGGACTTTTTCATTTAAATAAAGGCATTTGGGAAGAGAGTGGGCAGAAGACAGGTCATGAGAAAGAAGCAGCCAGCAATGTAGTCCCTGGAGGGCTGTGATGTTGGAAGAGGATGTGGAACTGTGTGTGATGGGACCTGGGACAGGAGCTAAATTCATTTCTGCTGTGGCCACGCAGGCCCATCTGTTCTCTGCATTGGTGCCCATGTTACTGGAGATCGGTGAATGGCTACAGTCAGTCAAAGAGATTGGCCACACATTGACAAGGGCAAAGATTGCATCTGTCCAGCCATCTGGCACGTTCTAAAGTAGGGTCCCCCATCCTCAGTCACCCAGGCCTGAATGTCAAACACCTTCTCATCCGGAGTACGCACAGTTGGGCTTTATCAGCCAGATGTTCAGATAAGCTGAGATGTCTGGCTCATTTGGGCTAACAACTCCCCAAACTCACTGTGATTGCCTGGACAATCTCAGCACAAAAAACACATGGCAAATGAAAGTTAGTTAACGTGGACGGACCCTTTTGCCAACCAGAGTCCTCAAGGACCCCAAGCAGGTGATGACATCCAGTGAAATCTTCTGTGCAGAGCAGCCAAAATTGTCCTGGCCTCTGGCCTGTTATTTTTACTTTTTTTTTTTTTTTTTCTACTCATCTTTTTGTTTTGTAAAAGCCTTCTTGCAAAGCCACTGATGGAGACATTCATGCTGGACATCTGGAGACATATTTCTAGCACTGGCTTGGTTGATGCTGTGCTGTGTCCCCTCTCTTCTCCTGTGTCCTCTCTTCTTCTGCTTGTGACGCTGGTAGTGCAGAGTGCACCAGAGTGCAGAGTTGGAGAAGACCCTGCAAGAGCTTTAGTGGAGAGATTATGCTCATCATTGCCGAGTAATGCGTGGCAAGTGAGAAAGGAACAAAAAATTACCTGCTGGGCCTGCTCAGAATATTTCTGTTTGTTTTTAGACCTGATGTCAAAGTCAATGGTTTTGTCCAGATGAGGAGCTACATGATCTGTCAAGTTCTTCCAATATCTTTGGCCATGGTGGGGCCACATGGTGGAGGAGCACAAGTAGAACTCCTCTGTTTGAGGTGGGGTTGAATTCCGTGCTCGTGATGTGTGAGTGTCACTGCCGTTAACTTCACACCTTGTGTACGTGATGGAAGTAGACTTCAGTGCTGAATGTCTACCTGACCTTTGGAGGGTGGAATGAAGCAGCAGGTGAAGATGGTTTGATTTCAGCTGGGAACACCACTCCAGAAACTGGCAAGTGAGCACCCTGAAGAACTGCAGGTGTTGCAGAAATACCAGCAATCAAGCCTGTGAGGAAATTTTTTAATTGGAGACAAGCTTCCAGGGAGTTTTGCTCATCACAAGTGTTAGGGATTGAAGGGATCGCTTTGTTGGCATCGTGTAAAGGTAGACTTTCACCCAAAAGCAAGATCTGAATGCCATAGCATGTTTTGTTTTAAATTTTATTTCCTGGAATTGCTGCTGGCTCGATGGAAATGCAACACCAAGGAATGGTCGTGATAGGCCTTGGGCTTGATAAGCTGTACAGATGCTGTAGATGACCCACTGTTCCACAGTGCTCCAAGCTGCATGGACTGTTGTTTTCCCTGGTGTCCTTTGTTTCAGCTGTGGCATCAGGGGATTGCCACGTCACGAGCAGAGCCCTCTTGTCCAGAGTTTACAAGCTCACACATGATCATTATATCTCAGTTCTTGAGGATTCTGAGATTAAATTACGACCATGGAAAAGCTCTGTTGTGTTTAAGATGGAGCCTTTTAGAGACACAGATTAGATTTATGATGGAGCTTCTTCCAGTAGATTTGACTTGTATTCCCTGGTCTTGTCCCCTCTGAGGATACCAGCATCTTAATTCCGAGGGCTCTTCTCATTCCTGCCTCCTCTGCCAAGCACCCCGGTGCATTAGCCCCTCTTAGCTGCTTCTCTGAGACTTGGGGCCGCCGTAATTGTCACACCTGGCTGGTACACGCGGAGCAGAGTGCTGAACCAGCAGGGCAGGCAGCATAAAGGGCTCCCTGCAATTACGGCTCTGATACAAATGCATCCATACATGCGGGCCATTGCTATGCGCATATTTATCTTTGCATCCACATCAGCAGCAAGACATATTTACCGTTTAGATATGCACATATATTGTAAAAATACCCTGTGCCAATAGCAGTGTATATCTTGCAAGTGACAACTCCAGCGCTCCTCATGATTTCCAAGACACCGGCGCTTTTCAGGGCTAGGCTTTGTAGCTGTTTATTTTTATTTCCTCGCTCCCATTCCCAATTTTACAGGCAGGTTTGTTAAGTTTCAATAAAATATTGGTTAAGTTTATGTTGGTTTTATTTTTTATTATGATTTTTATTTTGGTAGGGGAAGGTAGAAGATGTTGCTCTACTGGGGATAGGGTGATAGCAGCGTCTTGCTAGTTAATAAGAGATATCAGATTCTCTTACTCGCTCTTCCAGTGACTACTGGTGTCACCTCAAAGGTTTTTGCCCCCCTTAGAAGAACAGGACAGTATGTTCTGCTTCTTGTGTGGGTCAACTGAAAAGTCATTGGTTTTCAACTGTTGTGGGTGAGCAAAACCATCTTACTGCCCTTTGCTTTTATCCCAGTGTTTCAGGTCATCATTTAGGAAGCCTGGTAAGAAGTATCTTGGTGTAGCTGACAAGTGCCCATGTTCGTGATTGCAGCTGAGCAGTGTCAGGGTGGCGTATCCTCGGCCTGCCAGCTCGCTCTCCATGGCCTTTGCTTTTAAAACGGCGAGTAACCCGAGAGGTTGGGAAGTGGCAGGTGCCCTTTGGCAGCTGACTGAAGGAGGTGGTGGTTACAGCTGCCTCGTGCCTGCTCCTGGGTGTTTCATGCCCCGTTGTTTGATCGGTCCCTGGGCAGGATTGGCAGTGAACACACACAATGGAGCTGTTCCGGGCTCTGCCCCTTCCAGGCGAGAGTGGGAGGGTCCTGATCCAAGACTCCCTTTGCTCAGGATAAGTCTTTCTCTTGCCTATATCCTGAACGTTGTATCCAGCAGGGATTTTTTTCTGCCTTCCTTTAGTTCCGAGACTTTCTAGCGTGTGTAGAAGAGCCCTTTGCCAAGAGCGCAGTAGAAAGCTTAGCGAATGTGAACCCTCTAGTGCAGACCTCCCCTCTGCTCCCTGGGTTTTCTTGGAGGTGGTTTCCATCGGAGAAGCCTTCCTGCTTGATTTCCAGGGGAGAGCTGGAGTCTGTGCAGAGGGTTCCTTCCCTCGCAGACCTTTCTCAGAGCGTACACATGAGCCATCGTTGGGCAATTCCACCAGGACTGTGGTTGCCAGTCTGCCAAGCTGGAAACGGCACTGGAGAAGATGAGAGTGTATTTGGGGCTGGATCCGAGAGCGTAGCTGACCTGGGCCCCTGAAGTCTCTCCTTTCCAAGCCTAACGTCATGTTTATAACCAAACCTTGCACGTGGAGCTGTCTCACACTTAATGCGCTGAACTGCACGATAAGTTCTCAATAATCCCATAAAACCTTTTTATTTATTTTTAACCCCCTTCCCTCCCACCCACCTTCCAGTTACATGATGGGTTTGTTTCTCCCGTTCAGCAGTTGTTAGGCGCTCAGATACCTCTGAGCTGGATGCAGAAAAGCTTATTTCTGCAAAAGCAGGAAGATTTTTTTTTTCTTAATTTATCATTTGATTGTCCTTTTTTTCTTAACCCACCCAGTTGTCTTCACTGTAACCATCGTTTTTTTTCAGTTTAACGTTGGCGACTGGTGCATGTGGTGGGGAATTTGCTTACGTAGCTTGTTCTTCTTGGGCAGCTGGCCCAGTAGGAAAAAAATGACAGCCTTGCTTTCTCTCATAGCCCATCACAATGAAAGACAGTAGCCAAAATGATTGGTAATGGAAGGCGACCCAGGTGCCTTCACGTTTTTGTGCGCCTTCGCTCTTGGCATGCTGCAGTTCCCACCAGTGATGGGTTTCTTGTGGAGTGACAGTGACATCGCTGCTCTTGCGGTGTCCTGAAGGCAAACTCCATGCTCCGCTCCCTCAGTGGGAGCTTTGGCCTTGCAATTGGATGGTGCCTGGATGGGTTCACCTTGCAGAGAGCACTGCGATGTAGATAGAACCAGGCTGAGCTGAGCTTCCCAGCAGCCACAGTAGCGTGGGTCTGGTTAGCCTTGCTGAAAAGGCTTTGCTTTTGATAGCGAGGCTTGTTGGAGCAATTCAGTTGTCCTGTGCAATCTGCTGGGTGGACACCTCCAAAAATCAAAATTTTCAAAGCTACCTGAAGGATTTTGATGCTTGGAAATGAAGGGAAAGGGCTGTCCAAGTCTTCCAGGCTGAGTTTTGTTTCTCTTGGTCCGGAGCATGAAGAATTCTTCCTCCAGCTGAGGGGCTGTTCAGAGACATTCTTGACATTGAGGTGTAACAACATGTGGCTTTGAATAACCTTAAGAGTGCATCCTTTTTTTTTTTTTTTTTTTTTTTTTTTTTTTTTTTTTTTTTTTTTTTTTTTTTTTTTTTGCTTGCTCTGTTCTTCATACTACTAACCTGACTGTGTGTTTTGTTTTTGTGGTTGCTTTGCATGTTGTTCCTTCCTCTTGGCTGAGAGTCATGGGGTGGATCTTTTTCCTTTCTGTGATTCAGGTGCCTCACTCTTTCCTTTCCAGGTTCTTCCAGTTCTTTTAACATGTCAAACTCTGGAGATTTGTTCATGAGCGTGCAGTCTCTCAATGGGGATTCTTACCAAGGGGCCCAGGTTGGAGCCAACGTGCAGTCACAGGTAGGGACCCATCCGATGTACTGCCAGTGAATGCATTAGTGTTGGAGGAGCCTCTGATTGTATTGGCACTTCTCCCTCCCCTCCGAAAAGAGCAAATCTCAGCCAGCACAAACAAACCAACCAACACTGAAAAAAGGCAAAGCAAACCAAAAAAGCAACCAACGAACCAAAAAAAAAAAAAGGCAAGAGCAACCAAAAAAAACGATCAAAAAGAAACCAAAACCAAACACCCAACCAAACCAACAAACCATGGTCTTGAGGAAACTTGCCCACACTTTGTGAATGCATTTGGCTCTGGCTTGATAGTCATATTAGGAGGAGAGGATGTTTAGGAGAACAGGCATGTACTCAAAAGAAAGCAGTTGAGGTTTAGGTTCTGCTTGCTTTATTCTTCCAAGGGAAAGGGCCAGATGTTTGGACTGGTGTCTCGTTTTTACAAGGCTTCCACTCATTCCTTTGATACCGAACCAGTAGTCTGCTCAAAGTGCTGAAATACACAGCAGCTAGATTTTTTTTTTTTAATTAGAAGCCACCCACTCATCATCTCCCCATTTCCCTGAAGCTCAGGCATTCACACCACCCCTTTAGAGACCAGCAAGACAGAGCAAGGCAACTTTGGGCACTGTTACTGAAATGTCAGCCCATGCTTTGGGCAAAAATAAAGAATTAAGAGAAAAAAAAAAAAACCTCACTCTGATCTCCCACTTCCCATCTGATATCCAGATATGCCATGAGTCTGCTCTCTGGCATGTAAAACTTCATGTTGAGAAATGACAGTCACTCTGACACCTTCATGTTGGGCAAAGAGCGCTTCCTAAAGCCAAGGTTGCTCCCCTCACGAATCTGGACGCAAAGACAACGTGCTGTCCGTGGGCAATGGGATGTCCTCACCTCGTGTACCGCTCACGGGGCCAGCACGGGGTAGTGGAGGGAGAGGAAGGGGGCACGTGGAGGAGAGATGGTGATACGTTTGTGGTGGTAGGTATATTGCCTCTCCGGGCCCTCTGAAACCAAGCGGGGAGCTGCACTCACCCAACTCGGAGGATGTCCTTCCATTGACGTGACCTCTTGGCACTCGGGACCAAAGGCTGGCAAGGGACAGGGTCGCTAAATGGCTCATTGGGTGCAACGGGGAGGTGGCTGCAGCGCCGTGCTCCAGCAAGCCCCCCGCACGCCCACCACCCTGGTTGCCACCTTTGCTGTAGACTTGAGACCAACCGGGAAGCGTGACGAGGCCACCGGGGCAGGCGGCCAGGGAGGCGGGAACAGCCCTCGCCCTTGGATGTCACTCCAAAACCAAGCCCGGTCTTTTCTTTGTTTTTTGTTTTGTTTTTTCCCTCTTTCTTTAAATATATACCTTTGTTACTGTTACTGTTTGCTCGCTTGTTTTTGTCCTGCCAAAGATGAACGGCAGCAGCTTTGCCCGCTAACCTTTCTTCCACTCTAATTTGTGTCTTTGTTGTCGTTGGTTTGTTTAGGTGGATACCCTTCGCCATGTTATCAGCCAGACAGGAGGATACAGTGACGGACTCGCAGCAAGTCAGATGTATAGTCCGCAGGGCATCAGTGTAAGAAAAAAAAAATAGGCTTGGGTTCTTGTTTTATTTTTTTCCCTTTCTCCTTCCATTTTTGTTCTCTCACTACCAATTATTTCAAAGCCATAGGGCTCAGAATGCCACTTAGTCGGACTTGTCTTTGCTTTTACGGTCACCTAGTTTATTGCTTCGGTATCGGTCACGCCAACGGCGGAGTCTTGCCCACGAAAAGAAGTGGCGACTGGGCGGGCTCCGTGCAGGCAGCTGGCGTCTAGGCCTGTCAGAGCGGATCAGCGTCCGCGCGGCACCTGCGGCCACGCGCGCGCCGCCGACAGGAGCTGCGGAACAGGTGACACCTAGTGCGGCGGCGCTGGGAATGTCACCAGGAACGGGCGGGCGAGGAGGCCGACGGCGGCAACGCGGGCGGCCCGCTAAAAAATAACCCGTTCCCGGCCGGCACAGCGAGCTGGGCTGGGGAAGAGGGGAGGGCGACGGCGTTGGCCGTGGCCTTGGTCGGAAGGACGGCCGCGGAGAGCGCGCCAAGGAGAGCGCCACCCAAGGAGAGCGCCACCCAACAGAGATGGGAGAGGGCGGGAGGGGGAGGGAAGGCTTCAAAACATCTTCTACTTGTTCCTGGGTGCGCTGGCGGGTTCTGACTAGCATGAAAATTCATAGCGACAAGCTGTGTCGTACAGGGCAAAATCGATCAGACACACACAAGGAGAACCGAGTGTAGATTTGGGACAGCAATCCAACTTCATTTCTCAGATCAATCGTCCGCCATCTCAGCGGCGGTGACAGCAAGCTGGGAGAAGGGGGCAGCCTGCAAAAGGAGGCTGCGCGTGCAGAGCGGGTTCTGCGGCGGCCGGCCGGGGCGGCGCGGGGACGAGGGGGTGGTTGGCCACGATATGGCCAACTGTGGTGGCCACTGCGGTCACCGCGGTCCCTTTCGAGGAGGGGTACGGACCCAGGTGGGGTTCTGGGACAAGCAGGAAGGCGGCGTTTGTTGGGTTTTGGCGTAGCTCGTGGGAAGGGCTGCAAGAGGAGTCGCGATGGGAGCTCAGCCCCGGCGTGCGGTCCCCCCCGGCAGCACCGTGGGTGTCTTCTCCAAGCAATCCAGCTCCGGGAGCGCGGTGGAGAGACGCGTGGGGAGCCCCTGGCTCTGCCAGCCGGCATCTGTGGCTCCTTGTCAATGTGAAGTGAAGGTGCTGAGAGGAGACGTGATGCAAGAGGAGCTTCCTCGCACCCTGCAGCCCTTCCCCGCCTTGACGGTTCTCTCGGGGAAGGGACAACGTGGCCTCAGCTGCCAACCATCAGTTCAGGTGGGATGGCAGCTCCGTGTCCAGGTAGCCCAGCAGGACCATGGACCTGTCGCGTCTCCCTCAGAAACCCTTCACCCTTGCTGGCCAAGAGGCCACCTGGGTTTTGCCAGGGCAGGACCTGGCATGTAAATCCTGTGGATTTTGAGTATGGCAGAGGCCACACTGCCCCGTGGGGAGGGAAGGGAAGGGAAAGGTGGGCGAGGCGGCCGCAGGGCTGGGTGCTTCCCTCCCCTCTCGCTCGGGTGCGCGGCGCTGGAGCGGGCGCCGGGGCTTAGCAGGAAGCTTGACGTCACGAGGCAGGGCCAGGGAGGATTTGTGAAGTAATGTAATTGAACATGTGCAGATAATTATGTCTCATTACATAAGCCCCTTGCAAAAACGGTGCTTGGAAATGCCACATGAAAGAGCCTATCGTTCTGCATTAATTTCTCTGTGTGCTGAATTTATTCCCTTTCTGGCTTTTTAATACTTGGAGAGTAAATGAATCGGAGGCTGATCGTGATAAGAGATGATACTTTTGTATATATTAAAATACCCCCAAGGAAAGAGGCTGAGCTGATTATGGCTGCAGTTGGCTTGGAAAATAACAGTGGGCCGGGTTAAGCCAAAATTTGGGGGGAGGGTTGCTGCTGGGGATTGTGAAGCAGGGAGGGGGACGACAGGAGAGCGGAGAAGAAAGAGGTAGTGTGAGCTTGAAAGCCACATAAGATGAGAACAGCTCTTCTGGGTTTGTGGCCATCGGCGGCGGTGGTAATGGTGATGCCAAGGACATCACTGGGAACTGTGAAGCTGGCAGAGGCTCTGTGGTCCACCCCGCACTTCCCAGGTGGGCTCTGGGATGTGTGGGAGCCACCAGGCTGCTTAGGTTCATTCGCTAGGGCAGCGGAAGCCCAAATGGCCCAAAGGGGCCAGGATCAGGGAATGCTCTTCAGGGAGGAGCAGTGTGGTGAGTGGCGAGTGGACAAAATGCCCACCTGAGTTTTGGGGATGACTCCTCGCTTCCAGGAGGTGCATTTCCCCAGACATAGGGGCTGTGACTCTGGCAGGCACCTAGAGCAAGGCCGAGAGCAGGGCAGTCTGTTCAGAGATGAGCAAGATGCTCAGGAAGCATCTTCTGGGTTGTGTGTCTCCTTCTCCGGAGATGTTTTGCTTCCCGCCTATCCGTGGCAGCAGGTCTCTGTGGCTTTTGTGGTCGCTTAATGTCTCCCCAAGTAGAGCTCCGAGTGCTTGATGAACCACAGCCATGTGGTTTGTCCATCCCTGAACTGTGGCTGCCTTCTGGGAAAGCCTTGCTCCTCAGCAAAGTCCAAGCAACTGCTTAACTCGGGCACGGGGAAGAAGAGCCCTGGAGCCTCGTCAGAGATGCAGGCAGGTTTTAACTAAACCTTTCAATGCTGAGAAAGGGCAGTGGGTTGCAGGAGAAGGCTGCTAGTGACACTGAAAACTGTGCAAACCCTGCATAACTCAAGGATCCCTGTGAGGCGCTGGGAGGAGATGAACCGAAGCCTAGTCAAGAGCCCTGTCACAAAGATCTCCACGCAGGGCTGAGCTTAAGCCATCCCCAGAGCCCGTCAGGCCTGGGAAGTCAGGAGCAGGTTCCCCAGCTCCAGCGTTACAGACCTTGGCGAGGGAGGCAACGCGCGGGCGTCGCGGCCCTTGATGGAGGATGGATTTTTAGATGCGTGTAAGTCGTGACAGCCGAGGACACGGATACACCCAGAGCCCCGTTTCCTCCTGGCTCTGCCGTGAATGTGTCTGCTGGCCGCAGCTGCCCGACGGCTGACAGAGCGGCCCGCGCTGCCCCAGCCACTTGTGCATCGTTACCACAGTGATCAGCTGTGTCCCGACCAGCGCATCCCCGTGACCTGCGATGATGGCTCAGGCAGAGGGAAAGCAGCTGGCTGCTCATCCCAGCCGGAGCCACGGCGGGAAGCACAGAGTCACAGCAAGAGGAGAGGGCTCTGCGGCCTCACGTGTCCATGCAAGGAGCAACGGAGGGGCAATCAGGGCGGGAGCCTCATGCGGGTGCCCTGCCTGCCTTGGATGGCTCTGGGAGGAAGGAAGGACCTGATGCCCAAATGGAGCTGCTGCTTTGGGCTTGATTGGGCTGTTCTTGCAAGCTTTGAGGCTGGGTTTTTTGCACTGGATGATGTCTTTTCAGGGAGGTCTGCATGTATATCCGTCCTTGGCTCCTCCTGGCTGGGATTTTCAAAGGATTTATAAGCCCATGTTGTGATGACGCCCAATAAAAGTCAGATTCTTAGTCCCATAAGCTGCTGGATAGCCCCAGCTCAAAGCATTGCCCTTCTTGCACTACTCTACAAGCCTAAATTTGCTAAGTATTTTAAGTTCTTAAATCCCTGTTGAACCCATCTGGGGACAAGTGCTGACCATGGAGTGAATCTCAGTCAGTCTTTGCAGGGCAGGGCTTTCCTGAGGTACCAACACACTTGTCTTATGAAGTGCAATTGCTCCAGTGCCTTTCCCTGCAAGCACACTTGTAAGTCACAGTGAGGTTGCTACAAGTGCATAGGTCAGCCAGCTAATTAACTAATGAGTTATAATCATCTTAGCAAAAACTCTTTCAGCACATCCTCTCCTTCTCTCCCTTGTTCCTCCCATCCCTAGCCCTCTAGCAGAGAAAATTGGACAGGCCAATTTATATATATTTTAAAAGTCTAACGCAGGAGGCTATTTTTAAAGTTCATCAGTGTGCAAATTTTTTGATTTATAAATGCTGTTCTGTGTTGCTGGGTGTATTTAGGCGGCAGTATTTGTCATTAAGACATTGGTAGTGAGTAGCAGGGTGTGCGAGATTGATTTTTGCATCCACTCTTGTCAGCTGAAAGCAGGATCATCACAGTGCATGCCAGTGGCCCCAGTACCTGTAGGAAGCTTGTGATGAGAACCCCTTCTCCGAGAACTGGTGCCTTGCAGGAAGGCATCTGCAGCCCTGCCCCTCCACAAGCTTCGATTTGCAAATGAAAACTGGCTTTTTGGTCTGTGAGCAACACGTGCAGAGGTATCTTGTGGAAGATGCCTCTGCGGAAGACTGCAGGAAGAGAGCTGCCGTCACAACTCTGGAAAAATGACTTTGGATGTTCCTACGTGGTGCCAGGTGCCCATCACGTCTAGCACCCATCACGTGTGGCTTGGTTTCCTCAGGCTGGCCAGATCTGGATGGGTTCCCTCTTGTTTAATAACAGCTTGAGTGCTTAGTCAAGGAGAGACTAGTAGGCTCTTAAAAATCTGCAGATCTGAAATCTCTTTCAGGCTACTCCTGTTCCATCAGGTTCTCTGTTTCCCCTGTATGATCTGTTGCATTTGCTGACCGACCCGTGGATGGTGGGACAAGGATTTGGTCACAGAAAGCAGGATGCTTCGACACCCTCTGTGCAAAGCAGAGCACTCATCAAAAACGAGGCAGAAAGTCACCTACCAGCCCCCAAGCTGACAACCAGCCACACTTGCTGGAGGTGGCAAAAGCACCGTGAGCCTTGCGGCAATAAAAGAAATAGGCACTAAAAACGGTTACTTCAGCAATCCATCAGTGTGGCTCCATAGCTTGGACACCCAGCAAGGCTGTGCCCATGATCTTTGGGAAGGTGGTCTGTCTTTGGCTGCTGTCCCCCTGGAAAGAGCCACAGCTGCGTGCGAGGGCTCGCCAGAGTCACTGCTGACGCCTCCGAAACATCTCATCACAGACGTGTGCTAGGTGTGCTTATCACAGCAGATCCAAAAATGCTCATTATGGTCAGATCTGAGCTGATCTCCTTACGTAGGGAAAAGAGGCAGAGCTGGCTGCATGGGCCGGGCATGTGGCCTTACTGAATGTCACAACAGGAGCCCCAAGGCCACCACCCACTGTATACCCAGCAGGCTCCCAAGCTTTGTGCTCCAGGGAACTCTGCCGGCTACAACAGGATGGACCCAGGGAGCAGAGGGATGAGTATGGATGGTGACTACGTGCCCTTCAAGAGGGTGAAGGACCCAGCCTCCGTGTGGAGAGCTTGTCCAAACCAAGTAGCAACAGATCCCCCAAGATGCTTGGGATGTGGTCAGCTGTGGAGCCTCTTTCCCCTTGCTCCACCTGCAGCTAAGGAGCCCTGGTAGGCTGGATCAGCACCCTCCCCAAATCCTCATGTCTTCCCACTGAATCCTGTGACAGAGGAGATCGTGAGGACACAAGACACAAGCTCCTTCCCTGCAAGAGAGGAAGGTGATTCCCAATCTGCAGTACCGTGGGGCTTCCCCGCATTTTCGGGGGAGGAAGGGCAGAAAGGGGAGAACAGGGGGAGAGATGCCGAATATCAAGGCACCGCCGTCACTGTCGCCAAGACCTTCTCCCTCTTGCTCCTTTCAGCCACGGCTGCCAGGCGAAAGCCTCTCTAAAAATAGTTTGGCACAATAGGGACCGAGCCCTGCGCCGAAGGGCCCCCCTTCCTCCTCCTCCCCTCTTCTGCTCGCGGTAATGACCCTGCAAACACTAAATGGCATCTGAGTGCATTAAGCAGCAAACGCTCCGGTGACATAGCAATTACGGCTCTGAAATAGATTTGGTGCGTCACGGAAGATAAGGGTTTTGAAAGTTTCTGTTGTGATTATAGCTTGTAACTCCAACAAATAACAGGCTTCGTAATAAGAGGCTGCCAGCGCCGCTATTGTGGTTCTCTCTCACTGATGGCACGTAAATTGCTATTAATGTCCTAAGTGTACTTGAATATGCCAGTCTCTGGGCGGCGGAGTTGGCTCTGTGTCTCTCTTTACACGGCCTGTCATTGTCGGGCTGATAATCTGCAGTAATTGCTGCCTCTCGCCACGGTCCGAGCTGTGGAAGGGCGGATGCTGGGGGGCTGCGCGGGGGCTGCGAGGGGGTGGCGGGTCCTGCTGCCACCTGCGGTGTGGGGATCTCCTGGGGGGTGTCCTGGGGGCCCGAGGCCGTCGCTGTCCCACCTGTGAGCAGGGAGGGCAGGGGGGGCCGGCGGCGGCTGCGGCTCGAGGGATGGAGGGTCCCGCGTGGGGGTAAAGCAACACTGAAGGATGAGTTTGGCCGCAGGAAGGGGCAGGATGGGGCTCGGTGGCGGCGGCGGGCGCCCCTGGCAGCGGCTCATCCAGCGGTGTCTCTCCCTCCCTTCCCGCAGGCTAATGGAGGTTGGCAAGACGCTACTACCCCGTCGTCGGTGACCTCCCCCACAGAAGGCCCTGGCAGCGTTCACTCTGATACCTCCAACTGATCTCCCGGCAAATTGCATCCCTGGCTGAGCCCGGCCCCGGCGGGGGCAGGAGGGGAGGGGGCCTCTCCGAACACCGCAGCAGTCAGACTGGAGGTGAACCCAATCAGCACACACGCGAAGACTCCTTCTCTTCTCTTCTCTTCGTCGGGATGCTTTTTTTCAGCCAATCTGGACACTTCTTTATACTCTCTTCCCTTTCTTTTCTGGGTAGAAGCCACTCTCCCCCCTTCCCCTCCCCGCTCCAGCTCCCCGCCGCCACAACACCACCCCTGCCCCGTCCCCACCCCTTCCCACCGAAGGCTGTTTCGACAGGTAGAAGGATTGTAAGGAGGAAGAGCAAAAATTGCTGCCGCACAAAACAAAAAAAGAGAGAAAGAAAAACACAACAACAAAAACCAAACCAAAAGCAGTGCACGGCCTCGTGCTGGGTTCCTCATCGAGGAGCCAGAGATGTACCTCAGTGGAGCCTCCCAGCCGCTTCGCCCCGCGTCCCGCACACTACCTCGCAGCGGGGCAGCGCCGCCGGCCCGCGCGCTGCTGCTGCCGCTGCTCCTGCGGGCACCGCGCCGCTCCCGCGCCTCGCGGGGCTGCCCCGGGCACTGCCCTGCTCCATCAGCGCGGCAGAACACGGCCGCCGTCTCCCGCTCCTGCTCCCGTGGCAAAGGTACCAGGCTGGTCCCAACCCGTGCCTGCGCCCGTACCCTTCGTTGCAATAGTGCTAGGGACGGGCAGGACGGGAGGGGAGGAAACAAAGCAGGAGGAGGCGTGTGAGACCTTATCAGCCCCGATAAGGAGAGTGCTGAGCGCGTCCGCAGTGTTTTACATGATCCAGCATTAAGTAATGATGCATGGGACCTGTGCAGGAGGCCAGCAGTGGATTTTTTTCCATCGAGGAAAGCAGCACCTGGCGTTGGCTTGTAGTTCTGCCTGCAGGGCCACCCACTGTAGAGCTGAGCAAGCATCGGGCGGGTATCAGGCTCTGGAAAAGAAGGACACAGGCTTCCAAATGCCAATAGGGTCCAAAGCGGTTGGGGGGCCTCCTCTGGCCATTGCATTCCCCAAGCCGTGCTGGAGAAACGGTGGTACCTGGCAGGTGCATGGAGGAGAAACCATTCCCGCGCTGTCCTTACTAGCTCCTAAGGTTGGAAGTGACCTCAGGGAAGCCGGAGTTGGATCCCAGAGGATGGACACAGGCTGGCCGCAGGCTGCGCGCAGGGTGAAGGGACTGGCTGCTTTTGGTTATGTTCATACAGCAGGTTTGCTTGAGGGGGAGCTCCGCAAGGTGAGTGGCTGCCCCTCTTTGGGCTTGTTTTCAGGCTAGGCTGGTGGCTTCAGTCCTTGAGTTCCTGTTGAATGTGGCCTCCAAAGGCATGGGAGAACTTGAGTGATCCCCTGGCCAGCCACAGGTCTGCTTTTTGGGGGTGACTGGTCATAAGTAGGGTTTCTTCCTGGTGGAACATCCTTTGGCCTCTCATTTAAGAGCAGGATAACCAATTTGCCACATGCGTTTGGCCAAGTTTTGCCACAAGTGATAGGCAGGAGGACACTGGAGTGCAGTAGTTAAGGTTGTAAGTTCTTCCAGGAGGCCAAGTCAACCAGGGTGGGCGCTTGCAGGCTCAGAGCCTGGGTTTTGTGGGTATAGTGGGTATGGCACTTTGTGACTAACTCTGTTACCTCTTCACCACATCTCGTGCTCCCCCAAGTCCATAGGTCATTCTCCTTCTCCACCCTCACCTATGATGGCCTCTGTGTCTCCAGCCATCTTGAGATCAGAGGGATTCTAGCAGTGTTGAGTGGGAACCACCCTTCCCATGGGAAAAAATGCTGGAGATTGGCCCAGAGGCCAGCGCCGAGCGCTTTCAGGCCTGAAAATGTGCCTGGCTTTCCATGGGGAAAGCACTGCCCAGCACTTGCTTTGGAATTTGGGAATTTCCCATCCATTGACAGGAATCGATTTATCTCTAGGCTGATGGGGACTCACAGCAAGACTTGGAGAAAGGCTAGGTTTAAAAAATGGCGAAAAAAAGCCCCATTTTTGCTCATTGCCGGCGTTGAGGGATGGGCTTCTTCCCTGAGACGGCAAAGACGGGGCAGCTGGAGAGCGCGAGGCCTCGGCCGCCCACCAGCTGCTCCTTGGCGGGCACGAGCGAGAGCGTCAAGCGCAAAGAGAGGCCGTTCCCCCCGAAGGCTGCCCTCCTCCTCCTCCTCCTCCCTTGGCCTCTCTCACCGCTGCTCCACGGTGGCCTCCTGCCCGTCCCCGCAGAGCCACGTGTGAGGGACACGGAGGTGCCACCAGCCTCGCGGGTGCCTGTCCCGGCACGGCGGCGACTCCTCCACGGTACTTAACAAAAATCCCCTTTTCCCGGGTTTTATCCCTCCCGTTTGCATTGTCGTAGCTGGCTGGTCGCTTGCCTTTTTTCCCTTTGCCTTTTTTATTTTTTTTTCCCCCTTTTTCTTTTTCCCTTCCCTTTTTTCATTTGCATTTCTCCTACCTGCTTCCCTCCTCCTCCTCCTGAAGTGTTGTGGGTTTTTTTCTT
>VZSG01000284.1:128628-172734 GCA_013398315.1 Nothoprocta pentlandii
AAAAAAAAAAAAAAGAAAGAAAAGAACTCAGCTATCTATATTTAGAAGTTGCAGGTCTTCCCCGAGGAGACGGAAACTCCCTTTTATCTTTAAACTACCCTCAGTTTGCAGCACAAGCTAAAACCCACCTCCTTGTCCTCCAGGGTGCAGGACCAGTGTCCAGCTTTGACTGGAGCTGCTGTCTTGCAGTGCCAGATCTCCCACAGGGTGTGTGCCCAACTCCTAAGGTACTAGGTGCTGTATATTTAATTCTGGACTGCTCCAGGCTGCTTTGGCGCAGGGAAAAGCAGTGGTGTCTGGAAAAGATGGAAAATAGTTGTCCTCTTTCCGATTATCACCATGTTTCTTTTTCCTCCAGAAGCCAAGCCTTGCTGCTGGAGAGCGCCCCGTCCTCCTGGATGAGCATGGCTGGAAGAGGGACAAAAGGCACCGGCCGCTCCACGCGAGTCCCCTCGGAAAGGCCAGGTCCCTGCAGGGCACGGTGCCATCACGGGCCCGCCATGAAGGTGGTTAATTAGAGGCTCGCCGGCAGCGGCGAACATGTGTCGGCCTCCACATGTGCCCCTCGACAGCAGGGCTTCGCGGGCGACGTGTCACCGCCTTGCCGCTCACCTCCTTCCCGACGTAATCGGCTGCGACATCCGCACCAGCTGCTCCGGGAGGCGAGACGCCGGCCTGCTCCCGAGCAGGACAGCTCCTTGGACCGCGCGAGCCAGGGCCGCAGCTTGGCCAGCGCGCCAGGGCTCCGCTAAACCACAGGGTTGCCTTAAAAATATATATATATATCGTATAATAATAAAATATAATAATTATTATATATATATATTATAAATATAAATGAAGACTTTTCAAAAATGTGATTTGTGGAGGGCAAGGGCTGTTGCATACTGCACTGCTGCAATAGCCAGTGCATGTATGGAGCAGGTAACCGGCTGCCTCCTTATCCCTATAGACCTTAAGGAGTTGATGGGCCACCCTCGCCGTCATCACCCCCACGCAAACTCCTTGTCGGGATTTGCTAGTCTCGCCATTCGCAGACAGATAGGGGTGAGATCCCATTTGTCCAGCAGCAGCCAGATCCACAGTTAAGCGCCATGTCCCGCTTTTCCCAGGCAGAACTGCTCTCCACAAATTCCATACGCAAGGACGGCTTGTTTTCCTATTGCAGTCTCCGACTGCTCATTGCTGGCCTCCCCCTCCATGGAAACGTGGCCAACACCCCCTCCTTTACCTGTCCCTTCTCACAAGACTCCAAGGAATTTAATTATCCCGGAGACTTCTCCTCCTGTCAAAGCAGGCTACAAGGGGCCAGGAACATCCAAGAGACGAAGAGGGCAGCAGGCTGCAGCCTCCTCGGGAAGCAAGGTTAAAAACACACCTCTCTCCCATGAAAAGCCCTGGGCCGAAGGCAAGACCGCGGGCAGGGGGAAGCTCCACTTGCCCATCCAGCCGCTCGCGCCGCATCCACAAGTGGGAATTGAGCCGATTAAGAGGCGCGAGATGCTGGTGCCGGCCGTCAAGCAGCGGGCCAGTAATAACCTCATTATTAGCCTGGAGATGCCGGGGCTGCAGATGCCGTCCTTCTGCCGCCCGCGCGCCGCCGGCAGCTTGCGGAGCCAGTCGGTTGTCAGCCCGTCTCCTGCCTCTCACCTTGCTTCTCATTAGCTCCCCGCCGCGCGGCCGCGCAGGCAGATGGGGCAGGTCTCTGCGGCTCGGGGGAGGCTGGTCAGGGCCACCAGGCTGGCCCACGAGGTGCTGGGGAGCCCCGGCGCCTCATCCGCCCTTCGTCCCCTTGCCACCAGTGCCCTTCGCTCGCTGCAGGCTTGCCAGGCTCTTCCCCGCACTGAAACAAGCACCAGCTCTTGGGAGCCTTGCACGTGAGGAGCAAACACCTCTGGCCCCATCGCACCTTATCCGCCAGCACCGTCACAGCATGGCTTTGCTCACAGCAAGGTCACAGAGCAGAAGCGGCACACATATGAAGTCACCTGCCCTCACATCCACTTCAGCCAGGCCTTGTGGCTGATAGACCAGTCTTGTTCTGGTTAAGTGCTAAGATCCACCATGGAAAGTGATGCCCAAGTCCACAGAGATGAGTGGACTGAAGTGAGGGGATGAGATTTGGCTGAAACTCTATTACAGACCAAAGGAAAGATGCAGCAGATAGGAGTTGCATCCTTGTCCATCACTGTAAAGACCGGGCCTTTCCACAGGCTTCTCCTGAGCCCATCCAAGCATTTCATTTTCCTCAACACAGTCAGTACCAGCAAAGCCCGGCTCTTAACCATGACTGTTCCTCCTGCTCAATGAGAAGCTTATTCCATGCCCACAGCAGTGATCCACCCTCCCAGCATGGTTGCCTTCCCGAGGTTTCAGCATCAGTGTCCTGGCCCAGCTGTGAGGAGACCAGGTCGCATCAATGTCTCTGCAGAGATCTGGGTCCCTGAAGAGGTGCTGATGCCAACATTTGTCTAAAGGAGCATCCAAGCTCACCGCGACCCAGCCCTCCCCGTGGTCCTAGGGCAACCCGAAGCATTTCTGCACCAGCACCAGACATCTGCCAAGCCGTGGCTGTTTATGTCAGATTTGCAGAAATCAGACATGGAAGCAGGATATTCTCTGGGTTTATCGGGCTCTCTGATAACACAAGGGAGCCTTTTTGCAGCAGCAGATGCCCCTTTTGCCCCCCTCCCCTTTCCAGTTCTCAACCTGGAGAGCCCCCACAGCCCTGCCACCCCCTCGCCTCCCCCAGCCAGCCGAGCTGTGAAAACACTTCCTCTCCCAACTTGCCACCTCTACTGAGGTCCCAACCCCGCCGCCAAGGGGGCACAGCGCGCCCGGCTCGTTCTGAACGCCACGCTCCCACGCCAACTGCATTTGGGCACTAATTGGGGCAGGATGAGGCTTTTGCTCTGATTTATTCCCCCCCAGGCTGCAGAGCCAGGGAAGGAGATTTAAAGGCATGCGGTACCTGTGCGGAGCAGAGGGGCACGGGCGCGTGTGCAAGCGTACAGAGCTATTAATTAAAATTGCTCAGTCGGATGCTATAGAGAGATTAGTTGTCACATTGTGTTAATGGCAAGCTTGGCAACGCTGCGAGAAGGGGCAGGACTGCCCGCCGTCCCCTCAGCTGTTCAAGTGCCACGTTTATACCCAGCCAGAATGACTAATTGGCAGGTTTTGTCGAACAGAAGCCCCCTTGTCACGGGGAAGGAATGGGCACCTTAACGAAGAAGGGAGAGGAAGGGGACACGGGGGCGCCAAGCTCCCCAGGCCACCTTGTAGGCCAAGCTCCCATGGGTGAGTGCAGAGGGACAACTGCAGCCCCGGCCTCGCAGCAGGGACACAGCAGACTGGCTGAACCCAGCACGGAGGGACAGCTCAGCATGAGGCTCTTCACAAGTGCTGGGCGAAGCTGTGGTCCTCCCTGGAGCCAGCCGGCAGCAGAGCTGCAGAAACATCTCTCCAGCACTAACCACAGGGGACACGCAAAGGGCTGGAGCCCCCACGCGCCACAGCGAGTCCTCAGCAGGGCACGGAGCCTCTGTCTTCGTGTTCGTACCTAGCTGCAAGGAGGGTGGAAAATGAGAAAACTCTCCAAAACGTAATGCCCAGAGAGCATTGCTGGTGTTGGCTCCATCGCTGGCAGATGCTAAGCGCAGCATTGGCAAGTACCACCCCGTCCTGCATCAGGGCATGGGCTAGAAGGGATCTTGCTCTAGCCAGTCCTTCTTCTCTGTCCATCCTTATTTTACATCTCTCAGAATTAACCAACCTGTGATGCTGAAAAAACTCCTAAGGAGCTTCTAAAAGCATCTCAGACTCTGCTGCTCCCAGATCGCCATGCAAAAGTGTCATGCTCCACGCCTGGAACACAGCCCTCAGCAGGAGTTTTCGGGGATCACAGATGTCAGCGTGGCAGGTAGAGGCCAGAGACAACTGTCATTGGTGTTGTAGCTTCCAGAAAGGTAGTGCCGCCTAACCAGAGGAAAGCGTTCTTCCTGCTTCAGAGAAGGCTAAAGGACACTTAAGCATAGAACCATGAAGCTATTAAGGTGTCCAGCACCCTCCGACCCCACCAGATTTACACTCCTTGAGACATTGTCCTAAGTGCTCTGGCAAGGTCCCTTGGGGAAGTGACTAGTGGGGAAACTGAGGCATGGAGTCACTGCATTGCAAAGCCCTGGGACTTGGCAAGGTGGCTCCATCCAGATGTCTGCATGAAGTTCTCAAATCAGGACATCTTTGGCCTATTTAGCCTAATAAAGCTAGCTTCCCATAGGCCTGGCTTCTACTCACCCTTGACTTTTTCTTTTGGGTGTTCAGGTTTTGCTGGAGGCCAAGAGGCTGCTCATACTTTTCTCCCATCTTCTTGATAAGAAGCACTGGAGAAATAAGACTTCTCAGTGACAGCCCTAAATTCTCAAGTCAAGCACTGCCTTGAGCTGTCCTCAGAAAGACCAGCTTGCCCTGGGCGAGGACGGGCTCACACTTGTGAACAAGACTCACCATACACCAAAGGACTGCAGTGAGAAGACTGCTCCCATCTCCAACACCGCTCACCAAGCCAAGGCCAGCTCTGCTCTCAGACGCTTTCCTAAAGAACAAGTTGTCTCATAATGGAGCTGTATGTGGAAGACTGGGTGCCTGTGATTGACAGCCTAATAACAGCCCTCCAGCTGGTACCGTGTCCAGGCAAGCAGCATCCCCGCAGAGGGAGGCGCGGGATGGAGAGGGGCTGTCGTCTCCTTGCAACCTTCACGGTGACAGTGCTGCTGGCACCTCCAGGCAGCTCTCGGAGCCCACAGCATCACACCACGTCAGCCCCAAAGACATTTGAGGGTCTTGGCTTCTGGGGGTTTGCTCAGATAGCTCAGGTAGAGCCCTACCAGGACACCAGAGAGGACACCAGTGCACAGGAGAGAAGGCAGTGACTATGGTCCACTTGGCTGCATTGGATATAGCCACTAGATTGCCTGTGCCTAGGTTTCCCCATAAAGGCTCTTCTGTTTAACCCTAAATACACTCTGACAGCACAAGCATTATAAGCTAACAACCTCCCATAGTTTTGCAGTAATGCAAGAGATGCATTTTACTTGGACAGAACAACAAGGAAGGGTGGCAAGATGAGATCTGTTTGGGCGTGATTTGTGTACACCGTAGTGATATTTCTTCACATCTTTAGACTTTGAGACATGAATTAGACCTAAAACTAGTAGCCAGGTGGATTTATTTCACTCCAGACCTGGTCTGTGCGTCACCACAGCTATTAGTGTTATTCAACTAGGAGGTCCTTTTGAGGTTAGCGCAATTGTGTCCATTCTACAACCACTGCAAAAACATCTACAATCTCAGTTACGTTTGACAGCCATGAGTTGCATCTCGGTTTTCCACTCAGCCTCAAAGCTGGCTTTATATGGAGATGATGTGGGCAAAGATGTCATGAAAAGAACCTTTGGTTATCTGAAGACTGCAGGCCAAATTTGGGTAGAGTGATTTGGTGGCTGGAGATGTACAAAAGCCAACAATCATTCCTACCATCCTACATTCCTACCATTCCATCATTCCTACCCCTAAACCTTTAAAAAAAAAATTGATGGGAGGTCATCTCCTTTGGCCCTACAGTCTACTTACAGATGAGTTTACTTCACATACACTCAATTCTTCAGTTTATTTCTCAAAGGCCTTTCACAAAAAGAATCCAAACCTTTTCAACATATTTTCCACCATCTCCAAGTTGATTTTTTTTTTTACTTCCTAAACTTTTCTAACTTAACCATTTTGAGAATTCTCCCAAAGCAAGTTTCTGCAGAGACCCTGAAGCTTTTGCTTCCCTTGCAACTGAGACTTTAAATCTGCAAATGCGCTTAATCCTTTGCTCCCAAGATATCCTATCCAACTGAACAGACCTAAACAAGGCAAGTATTGAATTGGTCTAGAAAAGTGTTGGATCCAAACTTTCCTTTTGTTCCCAGCTCTCAATCACTCGAAGTCATGCAATGTCATCCCCTGTGCAGCAGTTACATACCACAGAAGACACTTTGTTCTTGTGTTTGAGGCCAAGTTCCAATCACTGAACGTAATGGGGCAAGATGAGTGATAGATTGACACGATTAATTTCCATGTTCCCACTAGTAAGATTGATTTTAGGGCAGTCTTTACAAACCACTGAATGCAAAGGAAAACTTGGCTCTGATCTTTTCATTAAAGGTCAAAAGGATGCTCAGATCTTCTTATAGAAACTCAACAGTTCAAATGCCCTTCAGGGTTTTGACATCTACCCCATTCACATGAGCGCAGGCAGTACCTCTCTGGTTGCCTCTGCTGAGAGAAGATCCACTGGAAAGTTGCACGGATGTATCTCCAGGGTTGCTTAACTCCTAAGACTTTCCCAAATGGTTTTGTCTACAGAGCATACACTGAAGCTGAGTTTCACTGCCTGTTGATCTTCCAAAGAAGAGCTCTGCCACTCAGTCCTTTTCAAGCAACCATTATCTGATCAGGGACTGATTGTAATCACTCCACTTTGTCACTGCTCTAACAGGTATTGCATTGCACCCACCAGCTCTCACTAGCAGGAGGGCTGCCCTACCCTGTCTCCGAGGACATGCACTCCATACAAGCAGCCATGAATCATTAGCTAGGGGCTGAATAGGAAAGAGGTACCTGGCCTTGACACTACTACAAGATGTTTAGAGATGAATCAGGAGTCTACTCCTCCTTACAGCAACACCAGTTATCAGGGGATGTGGTATTGGGCATCCAGTTTGGGGTCTAGTCTAGTTTTTTTTTTTTTTTAATCTAAATTGAGAACTTTGCAGTCCCACAACTTTCAGTGACAGGATGGGAATGTAAAATAAAGCAGCTTCTGAAGACTGGTGTCCCAGTTCACATCGTATAAGCAAATTATCCTATCTTCAAAGAAGCTGAGAATAAAGAAATGACACACGGTAGAGCCACAACCCCTCTGATGAAAACTCTGGCACATGATGCATCCTCTCCACAGCCAGTGTTCTGTGTTTCCAACCTTTCCTTTCATGAGTTAACATGAAGGTGACTTGTTAGGCCAGTCCCAAACTTATGACCCACTATCTGCTTTCCCTATGTCCCTTTCCCTTCCCACAAAGTCCCTATGTGGTTTCTCAGAGTCCTTTCAGCTTGTTGATCACGTACCTTATTTGTAGTCATTTTCTATACAAATCCATCACACATCTCCTGAAGCAGAATTGCTCCCCTGAAGATGTATTTTCTTCTTAACAGACATGCACACGTCCACCACACTTTTTTGAAAGCAAGAGGCGGGGATGAACACTTTAGATACAAGAGTATCCCTTGTTGGAAGGCAGGTTATAGCATCCAACACGAGTTGTTGGACTTAACCTGCTCAGCACCACTCCATGAAGTCTTCAAAGAGGATCCTCATCTCCATCTCTCTAGTGGAGCTTTCCCTGTGCCCACTGCCTGGTTAGGTGCCATCTTTCCCTCCCCACCTCTCCCATCCATGAACAATGCACAGCCTAAGCGAACACCCTGCAAGTAGGCAAGGAACCACAGCAAAGCAGTCCTGCTATGCCCGGCATCCCCACGCGCAAGCCAAGCCAGGAGATTCACCTGTGCGGCCCAGACAGTGAAGAATTGTTTGGAGCAAAACACTGTGCAATCAAGTGGAGATAGCAGAGGCAATGGGGTCAGGCAGGCTGCCTGGGGCATCTTTCATCTCTGACTTGAGGAGGTGGGGTGTAAAGTGCGAGTTGGCTGGGCCTGAGGCCGGCTCAAAGGCAGCCTTGTTCTGCCAGCTATCTGCCATCTCTCTGATGTCACAGGTTTCGTTTGGGCAGCTCACTTCAAAGGCCCCCTTCTTGTGCTCCCTCCCTCACCTTCTTCTCTTTTGGGTTCAGATGTTGCTATTTGGGGGGATAATAGCTTGGCTTTCCCAAAAGCATTTTGCTGCGCAATAAAAATCAAAGATACTTGAAGAGCAGCCGCCCCTGTTAATCCACTTGAGACAGGGCAGGGCTGGGGAAGGCAAAGGGAAATGAAGATCTCTTGCTCCCTCCTTTCATCCCATGCTCAAACTCTCCATGAGCATCAGCAAATTTGGGCCTATCCTACAGCATCCCCACTCCTGCTCCATGGGCAAGCCCTTGTGTTTTTACCTAAACATATATGTCACAAGGAACCTCTGTGGCCTAGTTTAACATTGGCTCCTACCATTAGTATATGTAGCCTCATACACAGAGGTCAAGTTTTAGCTAGGGTTTCTAGGGCCTGCGGTAAAATCATCCTTAAAAATCATATCAAATACCACCACCTTCAAGAAGGTGAGCACTCTGGACTCTAGAGAGTCCAATTCACCTCCTCCAGTCTAGGTTTCCTCACAAACTTAGAGGTACACAAACACTACACTTGTTGAGCCCTTTGAAGTACGGCATGCAGGAGGCCAGAACAGCAGCCATATGTTGGCCAAGACAGTAAAAGACATTCTCAACTGCAACATCTTGCTGAATGATCTCTGCCAAGACGCACAAAAATGCCTAATTCCATACAGGAGAAAGGTGGCATTTCAGAAGGTTAGCAAGGCTCTGGATTCTTCTCGAGCCATACAGGGACGCAGGACAGACCTTCCACTTCACACAGCTCCATGACTTTAGAGTTAGTTACCTACCAAAGAACCTGTGTTGAGGTAAATAAAACCTTGGGAAACCTAAAGAGCAGGATATATTCAGATATATTGTGAAGAAGGCCTTTAGCCAAAAGCAGTTTCCTATTTCCTCAGTCTTAAACATAGTTAAGTTCATAGTCCTCAGTTATGAGCGGAGTGACTTCTGCTCTCTGGTTTTTGAGTTTAGGGAGCTTGACAAAAACACTTTCAAGTCTTTTTTTTTTAAACCCCACAATCAGATACTGAAAACCACCTGATATGGCAAATACTTTCCTCCAAATAAAGTGTTTCCAGGAACTTGGAATTTAGAAGGTAAAAAGCTGTGGCAGGGAAGCAGATTGGGAGGCCTGTGTTTGAAGGAGGTAGAGGAAGACTGTTCTTTAGCAGACACCAAGGAACCCCTTGGAAAGAAGCTATTTAAGCTGTATCACCATGGGGTGATGATCACCTCAGCACTGCCTAAGCCCACAGAGATGAAGGATTTAATGTGTAGAGGAAGCCATGCCAAAGTCTTGGGAAAGAGTGAGTGTCAGAAGTCCCTGGAAGTTGCTTCTTCATGTTGACAGCATGGAAAGAGGCATGGGCACCCTGCATAATACCAGCATGAAGCACAGGCCTTATGAGGAGCAGCTGAGGGAGTTGACATTATTTAGGACAGAGAAGAGGCTTGGGGAAGACCCTATCGCTCTCTCCAGCTGCCTGAAAGGAGGCTGTAGTGAGACAAGGGTTCATCTCTCCTCCAAAGAACTACCAACAGCACAAGAGGAAATGGCTTCAAGTTGTGCCATGGGACATTCAGGTTAAGTATTAAGAAAAATTTCTACAATGAAAGAGTAGTCAAGCATTAGAACAGGCTGCCCAGTGAAGTGGTGGAGTCATTGTCCGTGGCAGTGTTCAAGAAACATGTGGATGAGGAGCTAAGGGACATGGTTTAACAGACATGGTGTGGAAGGGCTTATGATTCGACTCGATCTCAAAGGTCTTTTCCAACCATAGTGATTCTGTGATTCTACGATCAAAGGAAGTAGCCTCTGCTCCCCAAGCCAGGTGACCACACGAGGATTTAAGAGACTTGCACACACTACTTGCAGGTATTAAAAGTTCACCGGGTCTGTAATAGCAATCTGTCAGCCTCTTGCTAATCCCTCTTGACAGAAATTTTATAAGAAGCCAAAGTGTGCTAAGTAGTGCTGAGTTTAAGCAGAGCAAAGTCAAGAAGGGAGGTTTCACATGAAGGTTATCATCCTCGGACCCCTGACCAATGGCCAAGTTGGGGTCTGGCTCTCTAACCTATAAGCTGTCTCTCCTAGCCGAGACATAAGAGCCCTTTAGAAGGCACTGTCACCCAAACGCAGTGGAGCTGCCCCCGAGCAGCTGATGGGCTGTCCCGCGCCCAGCTGGCACGCTCGCCGTCGCCCTCGCAGCACAATAGCCGCTCTGTGCGCTCCACGCAGCCGCCGCGCTCCGGGATGCGGAGAACAAGGCCCTGGAAGGGGCCGCGGGGCTGACGGGGGCCCGGCTGATGCACCTGCGCTCACCTCGGAGTCAAGAATGCAAATAATTCACATCTGCAAAACCTGGGAAACCCATTAGCTATGAAACTGGATACATTCGTCCTGCTGGGGAATTTTGCCCAAGTCTGTGCATCGCCACGGTTTGGAGGATGGTTTTATCGGCTGATTATCACAGAGCCCTCAGTCTGGGCCGCGTCACGCAGGTGGTTTGCCTAGGATGGTATTTTGTGGCCTCAGGTACCTGAATGTGCACAGGCAGGATGCCCAGGTGCCCTGTATCCTGGGGAAAGCGGTGCGGAGTCTCTGCCAGGACACGCAGCCCATGGCACTGAGCGTGGCACACCAGGACACTGCACACCAAAGCACAGCCCAGCACACGACCACAACGTGCCCTGCACTGAAGGACCGGTTCTCCTCAGTCTTCAACATAAAGACAGGCTTACAGTTGCACTATACTTTAAAGGCCATCAGCTAAGACCCCACATCCACATCACCAGGATTGGGAACACATTTTAGGAGCAAATTTGTGTCTGCTGGCACCATTCTGAATATGCCTTGCAGCCAGATTGCTCTGAAGCAGATGGCAAAGTTTCACCATCATCACAGTATTGCACTACTCAATGTCATGCATTTCCCAGGCCTTCCACCTTCAGTTAAGGATCCTGCTACTCCCTCCACAGACATCCTATACAATGGACAGCTTCACAGATCTCATCAGGGTGACTCAAGACATCTACAAAGCAGTCTGCTCACTGCTAAGCTTTCGGTCTTCCAGAGGTCTGTTTCACCCTCAAGTTCTCTAGAACTTGAAAGAGGAGCAGAGAGAGAAACCTTTAGAGAGAAAAACAAAGCAGTTTTCTTTATGCCAAGGCACCAGTTAACTGAACCAGAGGCCAAGAAATAACACCATATCACTCACCCATTTTGGCCTAGCGTCCTGACTGGGAGAAGGAGTTATCCAGTAACAGGAGAGTGTCTCTTCCACCATTCTGGCATGTTCATAGGAATTGGCTCAGCTGAGCAAAACTCACGGGGTCCCTCAGAGGCACCTGCTGGACAGCAGAATGACAGTAGGTCTGTGAACAGCAAACCTGTGAAGTCTCATTTCCTGCGGCTTTGTGCATCTCCTCGATGGGCTGCTGTGCCAAGAGCTGTGACCCTGGCTTGACACTCCACCTGCAAGTGCGACTTTGATAACAGAGCTCTCCAGCATAACTCCTGATATCCAGCAAGGGCTGTCCTCACACTGAAGTCTCTCCTTGGCGGGGAAGAGAAACAGAGGACAGAGTTATTTATAGACCCCTTCATCTCTTTATAAAGAGATCTGCAATCCCCATTTCTTTAGTTTATCAAAATTGATTGAAATTAGCCAACAACTCCAAAAATTATTTGGGCAAGAAGGAGAGAGAACAGTTACATAAGCCCCATTTGCAAGGAGCAGGTAGAGGCAACATAGAAGCATTGACAGGGAAAAATACCTCCATGGTGAGAGAAGAACAAGATTCACCATCAGTCTTGATGGGATGCAACAGCAGCTGGAAAGGGAGCACTTGTCATGGAGCTGCTGTGATGCAGTGTGGCAAGCTCCACACGGAAAGAAGGATGGAAGCAATGCAAACCAGGTAATTTATTATCAAGCCCTCACATGTAGACAGTCCATTGACTGCTTGCTTAGGAAGCACCTTGAAGCAATCCCAGAGGGCTTCACAAATTAGCACTGTCATTTTTCCAAGTCCCCTTCTCCCCTCCGTTCCAGCACTTTGTCATCATCTTCATTGGGGAGCAAAGTTGTTCCCAGGTAACCAGATCCCCCCCAGCCACAATGCACCTACTGTATCACACTGATGCTATCAGGAGGGGCTGGCCCGTGCACACAGCTGGGCAGCACCTAAGCTCGGGTGGCCTGGGGCTCCAGGGATGAAATAAGATTTCCTCCCCCACCAGCACAGATCAGTTTGGGCAACCATTCATGAGGTGCAGCACGAGCTATGGAGCCCAACACATCTTCCCCGGGGCTTACCAAAGACTCACCATTGCTCACTAGCACCTTGGTTTGGGTGCCGTGACAGTGCAGTGGATCCCCTCTTCACCTCATGTGCCCAGATAAATTAGAAAGACACTGATAATTAAATGTTAGGCATGTTATTTCCTCCCTCCGCAACTGGCTGCAGGAACTTGGCCATGCTTAGGCAACAGCCATGGAGAATTGGATCTGCTTTTCACACCTTAACTCTGAGGGTCAGAACAGGCTTCCACGTGGAAACCAGACTCCCAAGGTCTTTCTCTTGCAATGGCTTCAGGGAGAGGGTACAGAGTGTGGGCTCCAGCCTGCTAAGTGCAGCCACCCACCAACAACTGCCCCCTGCCATTGCACACGCTGTTCCCACCAGAAGGAAGCCCCCGGGACCAGAGCCTCAGCCCTCGGTGCTGCCACGGGGCCGAGCTGGCAGCACTTCTGCTAGCTCATAAGCAAGGGCTTTTGCTGGCAGCACTGCAGTGTCACCACTCCATCCCTCACTCCTCCGCCTGCTCAGAGACCCAGCAGCCAGTTACGGCTTCTGGCAAGCTCCCGTTAATCCTTTGGAAGAGTTTCACCAATCTCATCTTCCCAAAATCCTCAGGGCCTCTCCAGTTACTTCATGAATACCTACGCATGCTCAACAGCAGAGCCAAGCTCTCCAGTCTTGAGAAACCAGGACTGAGTTGCCTGGACAACTTCAATCAGCCACCCAAAGCTCAGGCATTATGCTACATCTTTAGTTCCATGATCTCATGCTATATTTTCCATAAGGTCCTTACCTCATTCAGCAAATGGACGGTGGTTCACTATTTCCCACATCCTCCTCAGCCCGTGCATGCAGCCTCAGGGCCCTCTGTGCGTGCACATTACTCTGAGTGTGCTCAGCACATGCTTGCTTGCTCACAGATGCTCTTGGGAAAGGAGGAACACCACGAGCCTGAGTGCTCCATAGATACCTCCCTACTCAGCCTCCTCCACACCGAGGCAGAATTACTGCATCTGCACTGCAAAGGAGCTGAGGGAGAAGGGCTGCCGAGGGCTGGCCAGCTTCTGAGCATGGCTCCAAGATGCCACTGCTCAGATATTCAGAGCGAGGGCTTGAGCGTTGGGGCTTTCTAAGCAAAGCTTTAAGTTAAGCTATAGAAAGGCCCAATACATTAGCAAACCACACCCAGAGAAAGATGCCAAGGCACATGGTTAGCAACACCTGCAAAGAGCTCACCACAGGAGCACTGAAATGATCTCACCACAGCACCTATATAGCCCAGTCCCTCAGGTGCCAGGCATTGGTACCTGAGGACTTCCTCCTCAGGTGGAAGCCCTCAGCCCACTCCCTCAGGTGAGGCTTCTTTCCAAAAATCCTTTGCTCCTTCCCTAGCTTTTGCTAAAAGGGAAACAGCAGCCTCCATTGGGGAGTGGGAGAAGGGGGAAAGGGAGAGACCATACAGGCACATCTTGAAGAACATAGGGTGTTTTAGAAGATCGGTCAAAAAAGTGTTCTTGGTCCATCACTTTTGCTTGAAGCCACCAACCTAAAGCATGATAAGGCATTGCCTAATTCCCCTCAGAGAGACGGACAGTTTGCCCCAAGCACTTTCCAGCCTACTTGTTCCCAGAGAAGGGAAGTCTCCATGGCAGTCACTGAGATCTGCAGAACACCAAGGATGCAGTTTGGACAGGTCTCAGCTTGAGCCTGCCAAAAGTAGTAAAGCACCTCCCGCAGCAGCAAGAGGAACATAGATCCTGTCAGCCAAGACTCTGCAACACAAGGGTCTTTGCAAAGCATGGGATAGGTCTCTTCCCCTAAGAGCAAGCCACCATCATCCCATCTCTGTGCCAGGGAGTTTGCTCGCCTTCCCTTTGCTATTTCCCATGCAATGACGGCATGGATTTATACTGCCCTAACAGCAAGGTTCAGTCCTCCAAGCAGCGCTCTGAATGAATCCTGCTGTTCTCAGGATCACTGAAGGAGAAACCTGATCCTCCTCCCTGAAGCAGCAGCCTGGAGGGTCCAAGGCAGGAGGAATCTGTTCTTCTTCACTGAAAGTCCTGTCAGTATTTGATCACTTGGAGTGTTTTGACATGGTTTTCAGTTGGCTACACTCATCCTCAGCCTGTGAACTTATACATGTCAACCCGGCAAGCACATGTCAGCATCCACATCAGTATCTAGGAGGTCTATAGCTGACAAGATAACCTTTTCATGACCAATACATTGCTACCCAGAGGAATGGAGATAATAATTAGGTCTGATCTCCAACAAGATAAGGAAATTGCTCACCTTTTTACACCTACAGAGTTTCTGATCTTTTCCCTCCCTTTCTACTGCAAGTCTTCACCATTTTATAAAGTCTCTAAGTGAACTTTCTGTGCAGAAGTTGAGCAGTGGGAGAATAGACTTAGAAAAATGCCAGTCAAATTTGGACAGCTGGTGTTACCTGGTATCTTGTTCACAGATCAGCCTTAAGGACAAGGCATTCACTTAGGGTTTTGAGCCGTATCATATGTCACAGCACAAGTTTTTTTCTAATAACAGGTGACACTTTGTGCCTGGAATAGCATCCATTTAGATATCAGACATCTGTCAAATGATTCCACTCTTCAAAGGTGACAAAAGCAACCAGCACTTCGGCCTCCCCCTCACCTAGCAAATAAACAACGTGTGCCTCCTTCCATGGCAAACCCTCTACCGGCTCCTTTCATACATACAGTTCTTGACCACACCACATGGACTTCTCCGTCACTTCCACTGGTGTTCAAGCACGACTCTTCCTACAGCACCAAACGTTGCCTTACTGGTAAGACATTCACTTTGGGGTCTCCTAGTGTCCACATCTCATCTGTGGTAAGCCTGCACATGTCCACTGACCACTGGATCACCTGTTGGGTCAGGTTATTTTAAGCAAAACAAGGATCCAGTGCTTCTTTATCTGGAGAATAATTTTTCCAGACAGTGTCCTCTCCTGAGTCCAGGAAGGTTGCTTGTTCCTGCTCCAATGTCTGTTCACTAAAAATCTCCTAAAGATACCTCGAAATATCAAGATTCAAATCCCCAGATGCAAATCTAACCTTTTCAGCCAGCACTGGCCAAGACAATTTTGGGTTTCATTCCAGTGCACATCTGCCCCAAGCCCCTGTAACATCCATTCACAAAGAGCAAGTTAATTAACGTAGTATCACTCAAAGCTTGCTCGTTCCTGACTATCAGTATCATCTAATCAGTGTCCTCAACTGAAAAGTAATCTCAGGTTTGATCTTGCCTTGGCCACCGACCTGCATCTGAACAGAGGGGCTTTGTTCATTCAGAGGCAGATATATGAAGGTCAGCGCTCAACCCCTTCCCATCATTGCCCTTGCCATGGAAAGGGAGGCAGAGCCTGTTTTCAGATCAGAGCACTTTTTCTTTTCTTCCCAGTTTTGACAGGAGCCTATCCCGAAAATCCCCATTTCAAGAGCAGGCTCAGGCTTTTGATGCAGTATTTTAGAGTAGTGCCCCAAAACAGCATCTCAGAGGAGCCCGTCAAGGACCACAGAGCCTCCATCTGACCATCCACCCATCCAAGAAGATACCAGCCTGAAAATAAGTTGCTTGCTCTGCAACAACCCCGTCATCTCCGCGAGTTCCAGTAGGTTCTGAGGCTACAATTTTTGCTTTGGTTTGGCTTTGGCAGGATTAGTCTTGGCCTTAAAATAAGGGATCCCAAACACCACATCAGGGTGACAGGACTGCATCATACAGTTAGAAGCTGGACTTATGCTCAAATTGTGTCAGACAAATGCATCAGCTGGCAGGAAAGGGAGAGGTTCAAACAGTGAGCTCCACTGATATTACTAAGTGAGGATCCTCCCCCTTCCACCGTGCTGACCCTGAACAAGTTACATATTATGTATATGAATTCTAAACATATCTGCACAAGCACCTTGAGATATTGGCATTATGTTTCTGCAGGTTTTTCAAACAAGTAGGCAACTAGTGTGCATGTGAGAATGGCTTTCACATCCGTTTTATTTGGGGAAAAATAATGTTACGTTCAAACTGCTAGCTATGCTTAAGGAAAGCCAGGCTGAGGTAGTGCACATTTTTCAAATATGACATAGGCGTGGGTGAGAAAGGAAAAGCTTTGGGGCCAGCGTGCAGACCTCGCATGGGTGCAGGCAGAGATGGTGACCAGCCCAAGCGGGACCTGTGCTAAATATCTCCTGCAGCATCAGCAGAGCCATGGGGAGCGCGTGGAAGCCATCGTATGCCTGAATTGCCTTTAGTGCCCATTTTCCTGCAGGTCACAGGAGAATTTTGCCTTGAGACTCTGCAAGGGAGCCGAGAATTGCCTTGCACTGTGACCAACCGTTGCCAAAATGCCGTTTTGATGAGCGAGGCCTCAGGGCTGGCTTTGACAGTCCCGGCTGCGGTGCACGGGCGGCTAAACTCCAGCTCTGAGGTCAGCCGGAGGTTTCACCGTGCAGGAGCCGTCATGGAGAGCAGGTCTCCTCACCTGGCTCTCTGGGAGCAGAGCTGAGCCTTGCTGCCCAAGGCCAGATTCCTTTCATTCCAGCTGACAGGAGCAATCCCCTTGCCACTCTCCCTCCACGACTCCTTCCCAGGAGCGATTAAGGAACGTCTTCATGCCCAGAGGTCCCGACAGGCAACCTGCCGTGCAAACCAATCCCCCTCGCTTGCCTCCTGGGGCTGTGTCTGGCCAGAAGGGCCTTTGCCCAGCCTTTTGGGTCTGTTTCAAGAGAACAGGCGTTCTGCATTGCTGCGTGCTTGGGAGGGAGATGGGAGGTATTCATTTGCACTCCCCTCCACCCCACCCCAGAAAAGCCAGAGGTGTCTCTGGAGACCCCCCCACCTCCCGAATAGCTAAGCCCCCTGCTATGGCTCAGCACTGAAGTCACTCCTTTGCTTCTGCCATTCCAGTGCTTTTTTGTCCTGAAGGAGAGCAAAAAGCCCCAAACCCCCAAGAAATTCAGTTCTTTTCCTGGAAACTACAGTTTGCAAAAGAAAAAATGCATGTTTTTTACACGCAGTCAACTCATTTTGGAATCTTCTGTTCCATAAGTTGGGCTTTGACAGCATGTGGTAGCACAGGAACAGCAGAGCAGAGTCAGACAAAAAGCAGGAAGGAGAATGACTTATTTGGAGTGTCTCAGACAATGACTTGCGGGTGTCTGTTTTTTTTCCTCCATCCCCAATCTGCTGGAATCGTCACGTATTCGCAGAACCTCTCCATGTCAAGGAGCAGTGATAAGGGCAATGTCTGTTGGGAAATACCCGCCCATATCTTTCTGGCAGTCCTAATGAGCACCTCATGGCCAAGACATGGAGAGCAGGGAGGAAAGCACACATGGGGTAACATGACTTGCAGCAACTCAATCTGATGGGTCTTACAACCTTTGTCTATTGGATAGCCTGGGTGTCCATGCCCTGGCCCCCAGGCGAAGGAGGGAAACCAGGACAAGGCCAGAGGAGTCAACTGTTCCCATCAGTAATCGTACAATGTCCTTAGAACCACTGCATCCTCTCTGCCATCATGGCAAGTGTCATCTGCTTGGGATGCATTCTTGGCAGGCCCAAATTCATTCACTTGTCCTCCAAGGTCCTGCTGGGCTTGGTGGAGAGCCCAGGAAAATCCTCCCTGCCACCTCAGCTGGGTGTCAAAGACAGGAAACACCCTCCAGATCCACCAGTCTCTCGCTATTGGCATCAGAGGAATGTCAAGGATTGATTTAGTCTTAGACTACAGAGTATTTGATATCTAAAGCCCAACGAGCAGAAACTTTCCCTGCTGTCTCACTAACCCTACTCAACATCTTTTTTACTTTGGAGATATTTCAACCTTTCCCTTTATGAGTCACCGGGACACCTCACACAATAAGACACCAGGCATTTTTGCAGAGTTTTATGTTTGTTTGTTTGTTGGTTTTGTTTGCTTTCTTTTAATTTCTCCTTGGTATGCGGTTTCTGACAGTGTGTCAGCATCTCCTGCTGGGTCAGCCACCTCCCGACCCCATTACATTCAGTGTCAGCTCATGCCACGGCGAGGAGCCAGTGTTTCCAGTCCCACAGTCACTTGCATGTCTTTACAGGTTGTTGCCTACAGAACTTGAGAACAGCAGCACAAAAGGACACAATGCATGAAAATTAGTGTAGGGATGAGGAGATGTCAGCTGGCCCTGCCTGGCATTTCAAGTGCCCTTAAAAACCAGTGGAGCAACCACAAAGCACCAGCCATAACCACCCGCCAGCTCCGGACCTATTGCCTGCAATGACCTGACGCCCCTTGCCAGCCCCGGGGCTTTTGCAACCTAAACATAACATCTATAAAAAGTAAACGGTTTCCTTTTATAACTTAAGTGCATTGAGTACTTAAATATGGTTCACGCTGAAAATAAAGTTACTTTTGCTGTACAGTAGATTTCCGACAGAGATAAAACTTGGCGGCTGCAGCTCGCCGCGCTCGCGTGCCGCCCCACGCGCACCCCAGCCGCACGGGCAGGAGCCCTCGGGGCTTGCTAGATTCCCACGTCCATCTCCAAAGCCCCCGCGGGGGCCGTGCCCCTAATCCTAGGAGTCTACGAGAAACATGAAACTATGCAACCCATAAGTCACTCCGTGCTCGGGAATACCAAGCGACAGCACATGGTTCGACAGCATCCCGGCGGTGCCGAGTCCCCCTCCCTCCCGACCCCCGTCTCGCCCGCGGCCTCGTGGCCGCTCGCCCGTCGGGCTGGTGCGGGGCCCACGGCGCGGAGGCGGCGCTCAGGACGTGAAGTAGGAGCTCTGCATGGAGTAGAGGTGGTCGATGGGGTTCCCCACGCGCGCCTGGAGGGTCCCGGTGTCCGCCGTGGCCAGGAAGCAGTCGCCCAGGTTGCTGAGTGAGGTATCGTCGCTGTCCAGGTCGTGAAAGAGGGGCTCGCCGCCTGAGGAGAGGCCGCGTGCGTGGGGCTCGTAGCCGGCCTGGTGCCTCAGCCCCGTCCCACAAGTGACACCCCAGGTGGGACCGTCCGCCCCCAGGTCCACAGAGGAGCTCTGTGCCTAGTGTAGCCCCACTGCCAGAATTGCCCCAGGGAGACGCCCACCACTATCTCCTTCGCCCGTGGTGGGGAGCACGCTCCATGCGTGGTGGGAACACAAGGCACGGCCAAAGCATCTCCCCACACCTTACCGTAGGGGTGCATGTGGTCCCCGGGCATCTGCGGTGGGGTGAGTCCTTGCCGGAAAGGGTCGGAGCTGTAGACGCTCTGCTCCATGCCCAGGAGCGGCGGCGGCGGCAGCGATGTGTACGGGTTCATGATGCCCTCCAGAGCGCCGTTACCCGCTCCGTTGGGCTGGGCTGGAACACAAGGGCAGAGTGCTGGGACACTCTGAGCGTGAGGAGGAGGAGGCCCTATGGAGGGGGACGGGTGAGGAAGGCCAGCAAGACATTTCAGGCTACCTGAGCTCAGGCGCTGTGTGTTTTGCTGATCCTGCTGCTGCTGCTGCTGCCTCCTAGCCAGTTTCTTCATCTGGGTGAGAAGAAGAGGCAAAGGACCAGGGGTGAAATCGCCCCCATGGCAGAGAGGAGGCAGAGAGCCCCCACAGCCCCCACCTGGGTTGTCGCCACGCCACTCACCTTGGCTCGCTGGTTCTGGAACCAGACCTGCACCACGCGCACACTGAGACCCGTCTCGGCTGCCAGTGTTTCCCGCACCTTGGGGGGAGGACACAAGAGCATCCCAGTTGGCTCTGCTTGGCTCTTGGAGGTGGCCAGAGCAGCTAAGACCATCCCCAGGCACCGCTGGAGCTGGGCGCTCGCTGCCGCCAGGGATGGATGCAGGCAGCACCGCGAGCTTCCCAGCCCAGGCAGCTCTCCCCATACCTTCCTGCACGGCTTGGAGGAGACCTCGAAGGACGCCTTGAAGGCCCGGCGTTGCTGGGTGGTGAGAATGGTGCGAGGCCGCTTGGGCCGCTTGTGGTCCTTCCCGTCCTCGGCACCCTTCCCTGAGGCCGGGCCCACTTTGCAGACACCCTCTTCGTCGTCGCTTTTGCCTGGGAAAAGAGGAAGCGGATCTGTTACAGAGGGCTCCAGCAGGACCAAAAATAGTCTGGTTTGCTAAGGTTTGAGCAGCTGCAGTAGGAAGCTCTAGAAATGCCTCGTTTTCCTGCAGCTGCCCCAAAAGTGGGTCTGCCCTATGGGGATTTCTTCCCAGGTCATTGCTGGAGACACATCTGGGCAGGGACGGGCAGGTCACATCCATGCTAGCGCCTGGTGATGCCAAGGTCTGTCCTCCAGCTCTGCCAGCATCCCAGAGGCTGCTGTGTCCTCCACACCCAGCCCCACCAGGGTGCCCAAGGACAAACTGGGGGAGCCTGTGCTAGGTCCAAAGCAGCACGGGCATCCAAGCTAGGTGACCGGTGGGAAATCCCAGGCACTTTAGCAAGAGGTGGCCACCCAAACGCTTCTCTGGCCACCAAGTCCTTCAGGGACCAGCTCAGCAGGGGAGTGCTGCAGGCTCATGAGCCATCTCAAGCAAAAACTGCTCCAAAGAAAAACAGTGTCCATGAGGGGAAAACCAGCTCTGAGCAATTCCCCCCCTTCCTCTCCAAGCCCTCCCTTCCCAACACCTGCTCCCCAAATCCCTCCGAGTGCCGCAGAGCGAAAGCAGGAGCAGCGGAGACGGATTTGGCGGGGGCCTTACTTTTAATTAACTCTCCCTTTCAAGCCTCTCGCCCGACACGGAGAAATTAATGACCGTCTCGGGCCGCCCCTGACGTCACATGGGAAAGCGCCGGCAGCGGGATCCGGGGCCATCGGGAATGCCGTGGCCTCGGAGCGAGCAGGGGCCCGCTCCCCGCCGGGGCCCTGCTCTGCCCGGGAGGATTTAGGGAGAGGAGGGAGGTTAGGACAGGCTTAATTGGAAAGCGGGCTCCTCTTTCAGAGGGGCTTGTTTACTCAGGCTTGCCTGGGCCGCGGCTCCGGCGAGGCCGTAATTGAAGCGAGGGTTTGGGAGATTATAGGCAACATATGGCCGGCTTTTTATCCGCACTTTCTCATAAAGGTGGCCTCTGGTGCGAGGGGGCCAGGCTGGGGGCCGGGGGGGGGGTGCTGCTTGTTTTGGGGCAGCAAGGCTGGAAACAGAGCCACGGCCCCTGGGGATCGCCACCCTTGGCCAAAGTGCCCTCTCTCCCGCTAGGAGCAAGCTGGGAACGGGAGGCTGCCGCATCCCGGTTCCTATTTTAACTAGGGGTGGATTGCATATCCCAAAAGGAAAAGGAGCATTTTGCCAGGCATCTGAGATCCGAGATGGATCTTTTCCAAACGGACTTTCCCAAGCGTGCTCCAAGAGCCGGTGCAGCGAGCTCTGTGTTTTCCTGCTTCTTCTTCGACTCCCGTGCTGAGTCGGCACTCGCTGCTTTCTCCTGCAGCCTCCCTCCTGTTTCCCCAGGGATTATTTTTGCTTTTAACACCGTTATTTTGGGGGCAGGGCAGGGATTTGAACACCCCTCCACAAAGCCCCTTTTCCTGCTCCGGCGCTGTGTTCCAGAGGAGCAGAGCAGTGCTCGGAAACCTGCGTGGCACAGCGGGAGCCAGCCGGCCGGCCCTCGGCCACGCTGCCTTGCTGGGAGCCTGGGCCCTCGGGGACATCGTTAGCGCCGAGATATCTGCTAACAGCTCTTTTTTATTTTACCTTCTCCGGCCCCAACCTCATTGCTGTGTTTTCTGTCTCAATTCGGCTTCCTGGGAAACATTCAAATTTTAGTTTAATTGACTGTATATATTCGTTTCAGGGCTGATCCAGTGGTCCAGGTGACCTGAGCTCTTTAACAGCCGGGAAATCTTCCGTCGTGGTCCGGAGCCACGAGCCCCTCTCCCTGCACACCCTGGGATGGCTGGGGACAGACCGGGAGCAGCAGCGAGCAGGACCATGTGTCCAATGCAACAAGGACGAGGTCTGAGCATCCTCTGGAGCTCCTCGAGCTGCTTGGGTCCCCCCACCACCACATGCAAGGTCCTGCCGGGAGGCCCTCCGGCTGCAGACGGCTTTTGGATGGAAAAGCCCTGGGGCTCCTGACACGGCCGGCGCGGGGCGGCCCCTTACCGGAATCTGACAGAGCCGGGCTCACCAAGCTCAGCAGCTCGCGCTCCTTCTCGTAGTCGCCCTTACAGAGCAGCTGCCCTTCCTTCAGCACGAACTCGTCGCCCTTCTGCAGGCGCCGCTCGCAGACGCAGCAGCAGAAGCAGCCCAGGTGGTAGACGCTCTTCTGGGCCCGCATCACCAGCTCGCTGGGTGCGATGGCCTCCAGGCACCCGGCGCACTTCACCGCGAAGAGCCTGCAGGAGCAAAGGGAAGGCAGTCCCGTAGTGACCATGGGTGAGCTTGCCCCATAGATGCGGCGGGGATGCCGGCTTTGGGCCAGCTTCGGTGCTGCAGGTTGACCTAGGCGCTACTGGCCATCAGTGTTGTCAATGGGTAAAGATCCCAACATCTGGATGCTCCAGGTGACACCATAGAGTTGTTGGTCCCATCCCAACAGCGCATGGGCACAACAAGCCCATCCACCACCTCAGGCAGCTCCCAGTCCCTTTCCCGGACACAAGGAGATGCTGAAGGTGGCAGCCACTTTCACAAACTCATCCATGAACTACAGCGAGCATCTACAAAAACCAGGGAGATGGCCACACTCCAGGGAAGACAGGGCAAACTCCCTGGTTACCCAGTCCAGCTGGGACTGGATGTCTGGAATGTATGTTTGGCCCCAAAAGAGAAGCCATAATTCAGCCGCACGTCCTGCAGAGGTTATCTCGGAGCATCGTATCTCCTGGCGCCTGCCCCAGAGATGCCCAGGGTCCAACCAGGGAAAGGGGCACATCCAGTTATCCCACAGCCCAGCTTCCATGGGCAGCTCCTGCCGCCGTGGTCCAATGCAATGTGCAAGACCCCCGTGGCCAGGACCTGATGGCAAAGTGGGGATGTCTATATACCTATCTAATAAATTAAATGTTCTTATTTATATATATAAAAATAGACATGGAAGCTCTGCTTAAAGAATTTCAGCAGCTGTAAACGTCCCATTTCCTTTCAACGTCTTTCCCACTCCAGAGGTCTCTGCAAAACAGCGGCAAACTTGCCTCCCTAGAGCCTCCAAGCACAATGATTCAAAATATTTTTTTTTCAGCTAAATAAAATAATTTAAAAAGAAAAAGGAAAATAAGTGGAAGAAATGAGAAGCGCTGAGTCAGCCTCCCAGTAAGGAGAAGTCCAGCTGGATACAAAACCCTTGCAGCAAAACTATTGGAAAAACAGCAAATGTCTCACGTTTATGGCCCTGTGCAGATTATCTGTCTCCAAACTGGTCTGGTTTGGGCACTTATCTGCCTCACCTGACACTGCTGCCTCCTGATTTACTTTCCCAAGCACCTCAATTATAACAAGTGCATCCCCACAACTGTGCTGAGAGCTGGGCTGGGCTCACCGGGTGGGGAAACTGAGGCGCAGAGCACCAACCTGCCTGGCTTGCAGCGCTGCATGCAGTGGGATTTGCAAAAGATCCTCCTGCAGCCCCCAGCTTGTGCTTGCCTGAAATCCTAGCCAGGTTTCCCCCAAAAGGAACCCCGGGCTTCCTTTTGCCTCGGTTTGGTTGCCCAATAGCTGGGTGAACAACGTGCCCAAAGTGCCGGAGGGGGCTGGCCGGGCTGGGGGCGCCGGCAGCGAGCCCGTGAGAACCGGCACCAGCTGGGAGCATCTGTGCCCAGCGCATCCAGAGCTCCTTCCAGCACGCCACGGCTCCGAGGGCGGCCGTGCACCCGGGAGAGGAGCCGCTGGGGCGCCCACGTCATCCGCAGGGCATCGTCTCCTCGGGCCCCCTGTGCACAGATGTGCACACAGCTGCCTCGAGCATCGCCCTTGGGGCACTGAGGGACAAGGATGGGGTCTCCAAACACGATCTCCTCCCGCCTGGGGGCTTCACGCCGAGTCATTGTGCTGGGCTGCTTATCCCGTGGCACAGTCTGGGAATCGCACGGCATAATTCAGCTCCTGACTCTTCCCTCTCCACTAGGGCCTTTTCCCCTTCCACAGGATCCTTTACTCCAGCCCTAGCTCAGAGCGATGCCCACCGTCTCTAAGAGATAAGCAGATTTTTTGCTTCAAAAGTGAACAGAGCTTTGCTCACTCACTCCAGCTATAAATCAGGCCTTGTAACCCCACAAAACAAACAAACAAACAAACAAACAACAAAAAAAAACCAAAAAACCACAGATCTTTACAACTAAATGGCCAAAGCCCTCCAGAACTGCAGCCACTCACAGGGAGTGATGGGGAGATATAGAAAAAGCGGCTGGCGGCCCAGGTCCTCGCAGCCCCTGGGAAGCACCACAAGGCGATAACCCCTGAGAGGATGACCCCATGTGTGGGGAACTCCCGTCCGGACACCCCAGGCAGCATCCAGGGATATTTTCCCTGTCTCCGGGAAGTTCGCTCCCCCTCCCTGGACCCAGCTCCCTCCTGCCGCGAGCAGCGAGTGCCCCGTGGTCCCGGGGTGCCACAGCGTGGCCCAGCGTGGCGCTGGGCAGGCTCCAGCGGAGCGGCCCACAGAGCCGGCAGCGCCGGTCCGAGGCTGGGAAGCAGCTGGCTCGCGCGGGAGCGAGCGGGCAGCGCGCGAGCTGGATTGAGTTGTCTTGGCACCGGGTCATCTTCTCCCTCACTGTCACCGGTCGTAACGGGGGACGGGAGGGATGGCTCCGTGGCGGGACGGCGGTGGAAAGATGCCAGGCTCTATCAAGCACGGAGCTGGGCCCCTCGCAGGGCTCGGCTGGGGAAGAAGGGTCCGTGCTCAGCAGAGGGGCGGCCGGGACGGGGCCCTGCTTGTGCCACTCGCCGCACAGCAGCACTGAGGGAGACGTAGGTGCTTGGAGACGAGATGGAAGCAGGGGGCCTTGTGCGTACCCAGCCTTTACGAGACACCGGAGAATCCACACCGCGCAGCTCCCGGTCGCTGCCGGCGCTGGCCACGCCGCCCGCGAGCGAGCAGGAGCAGACACAGACACCTCGTCCAGCCGGAGCCAGAGCCGGAGCAGAGCAGAGCAGCCGCCCTCGCCGCCTTCCCGCCCGGCCCGCAAAGCTCCGGCGGCTCCGGAGAGCGAGCGGACGTTCCCTCCTGACCCTTCCCTGTCTCCTGCCTCCTTCCCTCCCCCCGAGGCAGACAAGTGCTCGCTTTACTGCCTGGCAACGGGGCCGCGGCTAAGCTTGCTCAAATATGAGTGTTTTTTGGCCGCAGAACCAGAAGGCTGCAGTCCTACGGAGAGCAAAAAATTGAGCGCTCCATGCCATGGCTCCAGCCAGGGGGGGAATTAGGTTTCACACCGAGCAGGCTGGACCATGGCATTCTTTAGTTAATGCTTAACAAACGCCCCGACAAAAGCGGCCAACGCGGCTGCATGTTTGTAAAATGTATTCTCAGCAGATTCGGGTTTATGGGGGAATTTGCTCGCTCTGCAGCGAGTGGCATTTCCCCCCTCCCGCTTCCCCCTCTTAGTTGTGTTTTGTTTTTAATTTCCCTTCTCCTCTGCCCCCAGCTCCGCTCCTCCTCATTCCTGCTGCCTGCAGGCGTCTCGGAGGGGACGTAGCAACGGGGTTAAGCGGAGCCGCTGCGGGTCCTCCCTGGCACCCTCTGCTTCTCTTCACCCTCCACAGCTCCTTCTGCTCCTACCGGCACGGCGCACACAGCAAACATCTTTTTCCATGCCCCGCCGTCATCCAAGCTTGCAAAGCCCAGGGCCACCAGCCCTGGATTCACCCCATCACTTCACCCCTGCTCCGCTGAGGATGAGTCCGCGCCGAAGCCGGAGCTCCAGCAGGAGCCCCCTCCCTCTGTGCCCCCAAGAAAACGCAGGTAATTGAAAAACCACAATATCACTAGTCAAATTTAATATCGAGAGCGAGCGAGCGGGCGCCAGAGGTCAGAATTAATTACGCCCCACCATACTTGAGCACACGGCCACGTCTCCATGTCCTTTCCTAGGGGAGCGGGGCTTCCACGGAGAGGTCGGCAGACGTTATTAGAAAGGCCTGATTTAAACGTACCCCCAGGAGCTTTTCAGCTCGTCTCTCCAGAGCCTTTGTTTGCACGGAGATTAATGGGGAGGCGAGCGGTGGAAAAGCAAAGTCACGCGGAGCGAGAGGACGGGCTGTGGCCACCACCGGCTCCAGCTCTGGAAGGAGAGCAGGAGTAACTAGCAGGGAGCAAGGAGCGCCCAGGTCATGCGTTTTGCAGGTCAGAGTGTGATAACCGATTTTGTGGCTTCCCTAACAGGAAAAAAAAGAAAAAACAAAATGGATTTTGAGCTAAATAAAACCTAGGCTTGGTTTTCCAGTCCCTGCCAGCAGTTTTTTTGAGGTGCTGCATGGCAGCACACCTGGCTCTGAACCTGCTGCAAACTTCCCATGACAAAAAATAAGAATCTTAATAAATAAATAAATAAATAAATAAATAGAAGCTTTCCCTTCTCTGTTTGGAATTGCAAAGGGAGGGTAAAAAACGAAAGCAAGAGAAGTTGGCCAGTCTCCATCCTCAGGGAGCCCTGAGCAACCTGGCCCCAGATAGGACTGGAGACCTCCCAGAGGCCGCTCCAGCCTCAGCTTCTCCTTGATGCCCTAACCCTAAATCAGCTTGCACAGGAGGGCTTCCTTCTGAAGGAAGCCTAGCTAGACACAGGCCCTGCTCCAAGACCCCAAGCAGCGCACCGTGTTTGGTTGGAGGCATCTCACCCACCTTTGGGTGCCTACATTGACTATGTCGGGCCCCCTAGAAGCCAATGGAGAATTGATATGGGGGGTCATCCAGCCCAGCCAAATAATGTGCCAACCTTGGCTCCCCCACAGCAATGATCTGCTCGGGATTCGACCTGCATCCAAGCAGAAGACCCAGCTGCCGACTGCTCCTGTGTCTCCCAGCTTGCAACCGAGGGCTGCATTTTCCTTTATTAAATGGATAAAAAAAACACGTAAGAGGACTCTCCAAGCGGCTCCCTATGGGGCTACAAGAGCGAGCAGTTGCCGGGGAGCAGCTCTGCAAGCAGCAGCCCAGGGCTGAGCTCAGAGCCACGAGCCTCCCGCTCAGCCTCGCCCGTCCCCCGCACGCATCCCACTTATCCGTGCGGTCCCTCAGCCTCCTTGGGGCAAAGGCAAAGCAGCTGCGGCCGGAGCGAGCGCGGAAGCACCTCCGAAGAGGCAGCCTTCATTCACAGCTCCGTGCACTAGAGAGCACTGTAACATGCATTTCGGGGCAGTTCGCGAGCTGCTCGGCTGAGCGAGCGGCCTGGGGAGTCCAGAGGAACACGCTCTGGAATGAATGGAAATAGTCATCAAAAAGGGGAAAAAAAGGAAAAATGAAAAGAGACCTGAAATTCCTTAAATTTAAGCCATCTTTTTCTTTTTCTCCTCTGCTCCACTGACCTCACATTTGCAGCTCTCTCCCGATGTTGGGACATTTCAGGAGGGCAGATGCTTTGGCCACAGCACCCAAGGCATCCCGGTGGGAACGCGGCTCCGCGGGGGCTTTTCTGCCGCGGGCACCCTGGTGCTTTGGTTGCCCAAAGGGTGCTGGCCATGGCTGGGAAGCAGCCCCTGGCCCTGATGTTGGAGCAGGTCAGTGCCACCCCTGGGGAAGGATGCGAGGAAAGCTCCCAACACGGCTGCAAGCACTTGGCAGCTGAGATGGTTGGGAATTTCCTCAAGAAATCATTCCCCCTCCCTCTGCTTGCATTTAAATACATATATATTTATAAATATATATGCATGTATGTGCACATATGTACTCACATAACTTCTCTCCCTTCTCTTTTCATGGCTACAGAGATCCGGGGCGTGCGCTCGGTGGATGAGAGTGCAAAAGCAAACAGCTTTCTCTAGGAAACAGGCTCCCATCTCCAGTCTCCATGGGGTTATTGCAGCATCGGGGGCAACGGCCCTGACGGCCGGCAAGGCAGGATATTGCTTTGTTGCTTGTTCTTTTTATGGCGCCTCTTTTCCAAATATTTGCTTGGCAAGGGGGAAGGATTCCCCTTTGCGTGGTAGCTGGTTTTTACGGGGCGATTGCGCCGCTGCCTCTCGCGCTCCCTCTTTCCCTCCAGTTGTATTTGCAAAGCAAATATTGATTGTCCCAATTAGCTGCGAAGCCGGGGTAGGAGGCGGCTGAGGAGCCCCGTGGGGAGCAGGCGCTCTGCAGCCTTCCCATCACATGCCCGGTGCCTTGGGCTCAGCTCCAAGCCCAGCTAAGCGGGCCAGGGGGCACAGGGTGTTAAATTAATACTGGGGTATCCCTCTGCACTGGAGACAATTGACAAGCATAAACTACTTTGTGCCTCGTGTTGACTCTGGAACCTAGTGGTGGCAACGTATGGACCTACTAATGCCAGCGACAGCAACAGCACATACATCCTGGTAATATCCAGAGATGCTGGACCTCCAAGCCCCCCATCCCCAGCGGAACACGTGAAGCCTTATTTCTTCTATAAAGCGACTCTCATTTATAATTGAGTACGTAATGTAGCTCTAAAACCATGAAACTGGGGGGGAGAAAAGGATCCTGCCCGATGACAGCATGCGCATGTTCAGAGCCAGACACAGCCCAGGAAAGGGAAAGGTCGGGAAGCAGTTCCTTCTTTCGGGACAGGAGGATCCCCTTTACATGAGCTCGGCACTGATGGACGGCTTGGAAAAGCCCGAGGCTGTTTGGCTCCGTGCTTTGGGCCTGAGCCCATCTCTCCAGCTTAAAACAGTTGAACTGAGCCCAAAGGCTTGTTCAGCCGGTGTCCCTGGAGCCGCTTAGCCCGCCAGGACATGTCATCCCCATGTGGGGTCTGCATTCCCGCATGTGGCGGCCAGGAATTTGGGACAAGGGAGAGGAGGCAGCTCCCAGGGCCACCATCCCCAAGGGAAATCTTGAGCCAGCCGAAATTAGGGAGCAAATAAAATGAGCCTGGCATTTATTACCTATTTGCTTGAAATGCTACGGCTGGAAAAAACAATCTCAGGGTTATTAATTAATTTTGCAGGTGGGACGGCTGGACGCGTAGGAAGGGAGGATGCGGGCAGAATAACCTGCATCCCGCTGCCTCGTGTCACCACGAAGCCTGCGCCGATTCCCTCCCTGCCTTAAGAAGAGCTCAAGGTGCCACCATCGGCCTCCCCGGTACCGAAGCCTCCCGAACCCTCTAAAGGTCACCACCAAAGGCATGTCCAGCACATATGGTTATTAGCTCTCCACGGGCCGGGCCGCCCCTCCACTACAGCTGGGCGAGCAATTCGCAGCGCATAAATTTATCTAGCAGATCTCAGCCCACGTGCTGCTTGCTAATAGTCTGTAGAGAGACTATATTTTATCCCTTTGGGTTTCTTGGCAAGCCGGCAGGCTCCTGACCCTGATTTATTCGCAGTCGGTCAAGAGGCGCATTTTGTCTCCCTCGTCCGCATCCGCGAGGAGCCATCCGCGGCACGCAAGAGCAGCGCCCAGCCGCGGCCTCCGCTCCTTCACAGGGCCTCCCGGAGGCCGCCGGCCCGTCTCGTGGTGGGAAATAAACTCGGCGAGGGCAGCTCTGTGCGTTGCACCCGGAACGAGCCGCGTTGCACCCGAATGCAGCAGCCCAAGGCCGGCTCATCACCCATCCTCTCGCTGAGCTCAGCCCATTCCAGCCTCCCTAGCTGCCTCCCTAGCTGCCCATCTGGGGTCCTGCCACCCTAACAGACCTCGGCACAACGCTTGGCATCACCTGGAAAAGTGCTGGCGCAGAGCCGAGCCAAGAGCCACCCATCACTGACCTGGTCTTGGGATGCCACCTGCGTCTCCCTCGGTGCTTCCCAAAAAATGAATGACTCCCAGTGCATTGAGCATGCCTTGGGGAAGAGAACAGTTAAAATTGCCAGAGGGGAGGGAGACGGGATCGTAGAGGAATATGCAGAGATCATAGAAGTGGAGCTTCCTGAAGGAAAAGGCTTAGGATCGGCCCAAGCCAACATTTTCATTGGTAATTGCAATTCAGGGCTAATCAGCATGTTAATAACGTTAGCAGGAGCTAATGAATGGCCAAGGATGGGAATAGTGCAAAATACTCTCAAGAGGATCCCAGGGAGATAGAAAGAGATCAAAAAATAACAAAGGATATTCAGCTTGGAAAAATGCAGCTTCTGTGTCGGGAGGAAAAACACCTGCAGCAGATCCTTCACCGGGAAGCAAAAGCCGGGAGCAGAGCCATGGGGCAGCAGCCTGGCACGGGATGAGCCTGTGCACGGGGCACGCAAGTGAAGCTGCCACGTGCGGGCCGATACCCCGGCGGCACCCAGCTCTTCCCAGCAATGCGGCTGGCGAGCCGTTCATCCCACGCTTCTCTCAGTCACCGGATAGCGAGGACTTTAGCCAGGCCCCGAGAGGCACGGGGGAATGGGAAATCTTGGAAGGGCTTGCTCGAGTCCTGCAGCCCCGCTTTTGCAGCTCCCCTTCTGCAAGCATCAAAGCACCATGCAGGACTCCAAGGGAAAGGCCTCGATCCTGACCCATCTGCAGCGCCTTAGGTCTCCAAGACCCAGCATCTGCTATGATGCTTCCTGGTTGGGCATTTCCAGGGGACACTGGCTCCTGTCTCAGCTGCCGGTAGTTCAGCTACAACTAGTATGACTGAGTCACCATTGCTCTGGCCTCAGGAACATCCTGATATACGGAGACGAGGAAGCCAAGGGAAAGCCTCATCTCTTACACAAGCAACATCGAGAAGGGCCGGTGCCGCAGCGCGTTACGAAATCTTGAGGCTCAAAACCTTAAAACAACCCAACATCAGGAAGGGCAGGAGTTATCACCCAAGGAGGGATTAAAGTGGTTCCTGATGCACAAATATTTGGAGGCAGAAAGGGAGGAAGGGAGCTGCTTTGCAGCAATTCGCTTCTTGGGCTCTCCCTGTTGCCAGGTCTTGGGCAATTCGAGGACCTTGTTGCAAACTGCAAGAACCGGAGACATATGTGAAGGAGGAAACTCGCATTCCTCTCTCGTCAGAAATCCCTTCTCACTTTCCCCCAAATCGCACATACACCCAAACCTCGGCCTCTCGGAGCGGCCTTGGCCAGCGGCTCCGCTCCCACACCCAGATGACCTACTCATCCAGAAATGGCCGTGGCCCGCGGCCGCCGTGTCATCCTCTCCCCTTCCTTCCCTTCCCTGCTCTGCTCGCAGCCTCCACGGCCTGACGGGAGGCGGAGGAGAGGCTTCACCTTCACCTCAACCGCCCACCCGCTCCAAAGGCTCAACGCGACGTCAGATCCCGGTGGCACCAGTGCCCGGGGACCTCGCTCCTCCGCCTGGTCCCTCCTCAGCAGCCTCCGACGCCGCTTTGTGGCCTCCCTAAAATAAATCGCGTTGTTCCGGGTGTTCCCGGCCCGGAAATGTGCTCATGCTCGGCACTGCTTGGCCTCATTTCTCGGCAGCTTCCATCCGTGCCCTGGGGATGGGAATGGAGGTGCCCAGAGCAAAGCGGGTATGGGTGCCCACTACTGCAGGGGCAGTAGGGAAGGTTGGAAAATCCCTAATGCCAAAGCGGCTCTGTCACCTAGTTCGGGGACCGTGCCCATGGCCACCAAGGATTTCCTGCAATCCTGCACTATCCCATCCCTGCAAATTCCCAGGACGGCAAGGGATGCCCGCACCCAGCATAGGAAACGAGCACCCCGGGAGTCACGCTGCCAGCGCAATGCCGGAGACACTCCCGGTGTTCCGAGGGGCCGCGCGCCATGTGGAAGCGATTAGCGGCCGGAGAGCCTGACAGCGTGAGCGATGCGAGGCGAGGCGCGCGGCCCGGCCCTTCCTTCCCCGTTCCTGGCTCCGGGCTGCGCTTGCTGCTTCGGCACGGCAAGGCGCGCGGGATGCGCTCCCCAAGGCAAGGCCGGGATGCAGAGCCGAGGCCGGGATGCTGGGGAAGGGGGGAGGCGCCCGTGGCGGCACCATCTCGCCTCCCACCGAGTCCTCCCCTGGCCCTGGTCCCCCCAAAAGGGAAGGGCTCTCACACTGCTGAGACACGGGGCCCGCTGGACCCCGTCGCACGCAGCTAAGTCCCCGTTTACAACAATGATGTATTACCACTAAAACCTAATGCTGGCGTGCACCAGCTTCACCTGCACGGAAAGGCACCTCCGAAGGATGTTGCCACTGGGAGAAAGCCAGGAACTTGTTTCCTGCACGTGATGCCAAGCTACCACCCCAGCTCTACCCGCTCACCAACGCAAAGTATCCGAAGGGCTGAGCAAAACCCCCACCAGCACAATACACCCCCAACCCCGCGGCTGCCGCTGCTGAAGGGGACAGTTTCTTACTGGTTAAAGGTGAGGATGAGACCTCGCGTGAAACTTCCAAAAGGAAAGGAAAAAAAAAAGGAAAAAAGCACCTCCGAGTTGGGCAAGACCATGCAATTCTGGCCGTGGGCTGCTTGCCTGCGCGCTCTGCAGCGCGTGCTGAGGTCCTCTAAACAGAGAGAGACAGAAAATTGGACGCGAGCGTCTGCTCTGAGGATTGTGCGGCTCCAAACTGACTCACCGAGGCCTCCGCGGGTATTTTTTTCTGTTGTTTTTTCCCTCCCTTTCAGAGCAATCGAGAGCAAGGGCTCGCGCAGCCCTGGCCCACGCGCTGCTTTGCCCGGGCTCCAGGGAAACGAGCAGCGCCACGAATGGAGCGTGGCCCTTGCACGGCCCTTTGCTTCCCCGCTCCCGTTTCCAGCTGGTTTGAGGACTGACTTGGCTGGGGTGGGAGAGAATTAAAGGCTCCGGGGTGGATCCCTGCATTTGCTTTTCTGGGAAGGACAGAGCCTCTTTGAACTCTCTCCTCCCGTTGGGGAGCTGGCGGGATCCGTAGCCGTGGAAGTGCAGAGGCCGTCGCTGCCGCGTGCTTGCACCTCCAACACTGCTGCCCCATGATCTCCGTGGGTGCCAGGTGGCCCGGGATGCCGCGCACAGGGAAGCCCTCCTCAGCCCTCCTCAGCCAGTACCCTCCATGGGCATCCAAATATCAGCCACTAGGTCTGATCTCTTCAGTCCCTGGTGGGCAACAGGGCTCTTAGCACAGAAATTCCCATCATATTGTTTCAGGCTATCGGATTGGGAAATGCTCCTTGGTCTTCCAAACAAGAATGGCTTCCAAGTGCTGCTTCCAAGTGCCCTGGCTCTTTGTGGCAGGTGACATCCTTAAATCTCTGTGGAAGATGCAACCCATCCATGGGCAGGGAGAGTTGGCATCAAGGTGCCAGGACCTCCCTAAAAACCTGCCGGAGGGGACCAGCGCAGTGGCTCCCAGTACCCACAGAAGCCAAGGTCTCGGGGTGCCCAGACATCAGCAGACCACAAGAGCGCGGTTTTACGGTGCTCCTTCAGATGCAGCAACGCCTCATTTTGCTCTGGGATGTCGCTTGTTATTGCGGCGTGCAAAGCAAACCCTCGGTAATCTCGTTTTCCAGGTTGTAAAATCACTTGTGAGTTGCTGGGAGAAGGACACACAAAAGCCTGGCCTCGCCGCGCGGAGTTTCTAATGATCTCAAGAACCTCAACAGGGAATCATGCTGTTTCTGCAAACTATTATCTAACCTAATTCCCTCCATGCCATTACTTAAGGATTTACAACACACAACCTCAACTGAAATGGTTTCTGGTAAATTCTTTGAAAGCTCTTCTGGTCCTCGCATCATCTTCAGGGTCATCAATGCATTAACAGCAGGGCGTTTATGCACTGGCTAGCTCATTCCCAGGCAATCTTGTTTATTTATGCTTTTTAAAATCAGGAAGCAATTAATAGTGGCCACAGAAGCAACAAGCTTCTCTTGGGTGAAGGCCATAATGGCCTGGTCTCATCACAGACCTCCAGAACATAACGCATCAGAGGAGGTTGGGCGAGAGCGTGGTGGGTTATGGCTACGAGGTCTCCATGGTTTCTTCCCTTCTTCGTTTTTCTATCAAAACGCTCTAAACGCTGGCTGTCCTGTGTTTAAGGGGAGACACTGTGCCCCATCTCTCTGCAGCCGTCTTTCATCAGGGTGGTGGCCGCAAGACATGTCCTGCGGCTCAGTCACTGATGCAGGGTTAGCAAGAGCTAATCCCGCTCCCAGAAGCAGGCAGAGGGGAACGTTTTGAACACCATGAGTCTGAGCATCTCCAAGTTCTCCCTAGAGCCGGCTGCCTCCAAACGCTTCCTATTGAAACCTAGAGGAGGGTTTCCTGGGAGCCTCCAACTCAAGGACACGCAGCTTCCAAAAACCCAAAGCTATGGGGTGGTGAAGGCAGAAGGGGCAGATCTGGCAAGGGGTCCTGCCGCAAACCCTGCTCCGGGGAGCCCAGCACCTTCCATTCCCACCAGGCAACCACGGCGCCTGGAAAGCAGGAGCGGAAGCCTCAGCGCCCCAGCGCTTCCTCCTTCCAGCGCGGGACAAACATCTCCAGGCGCTCCCCTCGCTGCCTCCCACTCAGAGCAGCGCCCGGCTGCAGGGCTGCCCCGCTCTGAGGATGCAAGTTCCCTTTGCGCCAGGCCCCTTGCAAGGCAATGGTTTCCAGGCCCACCACTCGGAGCTGGCTCCAGCCAGCTGCAGACAGACTAGTGCATATCCTCTTCCTAATCCTTCACGCGCGATCCCTAGACAGCCCCTGGCTTCTATTATTTTTCTGGCAGGAGAGAGCACCACGTTAACCCCCTTGCACAAGACCGAGTACCTCTCCGCACATCCCAACCTGGGGCCCAATTATAAATGAAACGTTCCTGTAACGAGAGACCTGGAGAGAGCCAGTTGTCCATTAATATTTTAAACATCCGCTAATTCTCGCTTAACAAGACATCCAAGAGGTCACTTGTAGTTGTTTTACACAGTCTTTGGCCTAAACTATTTATTTATTGATAAAGAGCACAGGGAGGCTCTCGCAGGTCTTCCCACAGGGATGGCTCTGCTGTCCTTGGAGAGGTTCGTGGCACAGAGCACGTCATCGTGTTAGACGTCCACTCAAGCACCAACCTTCTGGGGAGGTTCTGAAGACACAGAGACAAGGTCTGTCTCTTACACCCTTGCCTTGGTCTTCAGGTCTGCGCTCCAGGAGTTAGCAGAGCCCATGGAGATGCGAACCCAAGCATTGACGGCTGTCCTTGAAACACAAGGGCACGTGGCTGACCTCACCCGCATCACACGATCCGTTACGAAACGCGGCAGGCTCCACTTAGAGGTTACACACTGCGGGACAAATGTAATACCCGAGCAGCGCGTTCCTGATCCCACTGGAAGAATTCCTGGCAGGGGCTCAATAATCGCCCACTACGGTAGGCAACCAAGAGCAGGAGCATCCCTTCAGCTCTGGACAGACAAGAACCTAAGTCCTTCCTCCTGAGAGAAGAGGCCCTTCAACCAAATGCTGATGAAAGGAAGCATGAAAAGATGCTGTTTCCAAAGGCAAAAGTTTTCTTCTTTGAAAGATATTAAAAATAAATATACAATTAAAAGATACTCTGACTATGCAGCGAAGAGGTCCATCAACAGCTCCTTAGAGAGACCAGGGCTCCAGTGGGTATCAGATCAATTTACAAAGACGATAAACAGCCACCTGGAATGGAGCAGTCTGCAAAAGACCAAAACGGAAAGAAACAGTCCCTGGGCGCAGAGCAAAGAAGGGGGATGCATCAGGATTACCCGGCACAGACGCAGGAAAATTCATCTCAACGCTCTGAAAAACGGGCTGTGTTCACCCCGTTTCCAACCACCTTCCCACCTGCCAGCGTGGCTAAGGGTTTCGGGGGGTTGTAGGCTGTGGCGGAGCAGGTTGCTGCTGTCCCGAAGGGCCTGGGAAAGCTGGGTTGGCTGCTGCCCTGGCTCAGAGCGAGCCAGGCTCCGCCGCTCCCTGCTCCTCCTCCTCTCCATCGCTTTCCTCTCCATCGCTTTCCTCTCGACAGGCCCCAGCCCCTCGTTGCTGGAGCAGCAAGAGTCAGCTCTGCCGCCGCTGCCGAGGGGCCCCGAGCCAGCGCTGGCTGCGAGCTCGGGGTGAAAACAGCAACTCCGAAACAGGAAAGGAAAAACAGACGCATGGACACGTGTGCGATCACGGGCGCTCCAGGAAGGCTCCCACATTAGTGGCCAGGTTTGCAGCAACGGGCAGCACCCGCCACCTGCCTTGATGTGGGCTGTGGCGTGATGCTCTCAGCATGCACCCACATGGATCCTCGGTGGCCAGCAACTCAGGAGAGGCCAGGCCAGCATGGCCACCCCAAGTGATGAGGCTGGAGGGAAGGAGCAGTGCAGGGACAGGCAGCCAGGGATTCTCCATGGGTACGGAGCAGCACTGGGCTCCCAGAGCCCCCCGTGCGCAACACCAAGAAAAGATCGAGCTGGGAGCGCCAACGCGGAGGCGACGGAGCAGCAGCCAGAGGAACGAGAAGACAGAGAACGTCGTCAGGCCATTGGCTATTTTTATCTGCAAGAACCAACACTTAATACCCTTGCATCTCCCACAAAATGTCACTCGAGCCCCGGGCAGAGAGTTTACACTACTTACAGAGAGGGGCTGAAACTTGATCACGTAATCCCTCCTCCGGTCAAAAGTTTTAGCGGGATTCACAGTGTCTGGACAGGGGAGTGGAGGAAAGAAAAATAAAGAACCCTTTCCCCTGAGAAATTACGGCCGGGACAGAGCACGGCCAGACTAGACAGGTCCCCTCCTGCCCGCCGGGACCTCGCTCCTCTCCAGCGCAGCCCTGCGGAGCTCGGGGCTCAGCTGCACGGGGGCAGCCTGCCCCGTCGGCAGGGCGCAGGGACTCTGCTAGCCGTGGGGCTCAGGGTCTCCAGGAGCAAAGGGTCTCCATGGAGGAGGTGAGGTGTTCACCCCCCTGGATGCATCCCTTCTCCAAGGGGACATCAGGAGAGGCAGCAAAACCAACCGTGCCCTCGAGCGGAGCGCGAACACAGACCAAGCACCCCCAGGAGACAGGGAGGGATGGGGACACAAGCCAGATGCCACGGCGTTGGGCCCCAAGTGCTGAGGCAGAGGGCAAGAGGAGCCACGTGGAGGGGGCAGAGCCTGCAGGCAGGACTCCCTGGCACCCGTGTCGCCAACGCCGCTGCCCTCGGTGCATTCCCGCCGAGCGGCTCTAATGCCATCAAATGTCACCTCGCTGCTCGCCCGGCACCCTGGACCCAGGCGCGCCGCGAGCCGCCCCTCACTTAATAGCAGCGAGGCAGAGCAGTGCCGCTATTAACGGTGACCCAGCAGTGCCCGCTCGCCGCCTCGAGCGGGAATATCGCAGCAGCCATCCCGGCGGAGCCTGCAGTAACGCGGGTCCTCCCCGCGCCGCTCCCGCCTCGCGCTTCCGCAGGGCGGGCGAGGGAATTGCACCGGGAATACTGGGCAGAAGGCACGGCAAAGGGATGGGCTGCCCTGGCAAAAAGGCTGGCAGAAAGAGGCAGGCCAAAAACAGAGAGGAGCTGGCCCTAGATGGACGCGTCTCCCGTCTGGTCCCAAATACCACCGGAGCAGAGCAGGAATGAAGGAAAGGGACAGAGAAGGAGCTGTGGCTCTGCAAACTCCTTCTCATGGCGCATCCCACGGGATGTGCAGACAAGGGCTGCTGCTGAGGCTGGCTGGAAACCTCCCCATCTCTCCTTCCATCTCTGATTTCCAGCATCCGTTTCTGAAGCATCACTGTGCAAAAAGCTCTGGTGCGCTGGACGCAGCCAAGCAGAAATCTTCTAGTGAAGGCTTGAACCGTCTCCACAAACATCTTGCACGTTTTCAAGGACACTGAGAAAACATGCATTTTTCCCCCCTTTTGTGGGCTTCAAAAAATGCCCGAAGGGATAGAGTCATTTAGAACTACTTAGGAAACACAAAGCGTATAAAGCTTATAATTATTTCTCTGCCAAGGGCTTGTCAGTTTGAAAATCCTCGCTCTCAAACCACTAATCCTTGCAGGAAAAAATACTAAAAGACACCACACAACTGGAGCGGGGTCGACTTTTGCTGCGCTTTTCCAATGGAAGGAGAAGCGAAGGAGCACGGCGAGGCTGGGGGTTCGGTTCACCAGCACCTTCTGCCCACAACGAGCCCAGGACGCTGTGCCAAGCCAGGACCGTGGTAGCTATTGGGAGGTGGGAGTGCCTGGAAAAAGCAGCAATAATTGATCGGGCGGAGCTGTAACTATTTTTAAGTGTCCAAGACCAGGGAGAGGGGGGAGAGGTCGTTATCCGGTTGGAAATAGCATAGGACAGACGTGCGTGCAGAGACCAGGGATGGGCCTCCCAGCAGAGCGCTGTGATTCTGGGCTCTCTGGTTCAGCGGACGGACCCGTCACAGGGCTTGGTGCAGGACGGCTGGGTTCCTCAAGCCCCTCGACCTGGGTATGGATGGATCATAACAGCAGGTCCTTTGGTGTCTCTCTAGTCCGTGGCCCTGGTGAACACAGTGGTATCCTATGGGCATCCCAGCACCCAAATTTTGGCCAAGTTTTCCTTCCTTGCTTGCTTTAAGCTGTGTTGAAGAGTTTGAAAAGCCCTACAAGTGCCTCGGATGCAGCGTAGCTGCAAGGCAGGAGGAGGAGGAGGAAGGTGAACAGCAGGGAGCGGGCAGGAGCCCAAACCACGCTCGTCCAGCCATCCCTGCCCAGCGAGCCACAAAACCGGAACCAAGCCCAGTGGGGAGCTGAAACGCAGCCCATCTGGACACCGCTTCTCCCCCAGCCCAGCCCAGCCCAGCTCAGACAGTAGAGACACAAGTGGGTGACCCCACCGGGTGCCCGTGAGTCTGTCTCCAGCGCTACCTGCGTGCACAGCTGTAGACTGGAAGCCATCCACCTTCTTGCACAACGGAGGCCAGACAAATTCATCCAGGAATCTGGGCAGTGGGGAGAATATTATCAAGGACACAAGCCTCACGTGACACTACTTTGGTTTGCAAGGCCCTTCACCTGCCTCAGACCTTCTCTCCCATCGCTTTCTCCTAATCCGTCCGGTAACAGCACCTCCCATCAGACGTGGGCTTTTAGGTCCTCAAGGTAATGTGTGCAGGAAGTCTCCCCTGCCTTCTGGTTAACCCTCCTTCCTAGGGCCAGAGCTGAAACAAGCTCGGACTCAAGAGCCTAACCTACAAGTCTTTAAGCTTCATTAAACTTTTAAGCCTGTCCGTTGAGGTTGCTCTTTCATAATTATGGGCACAGAACGAAGGAGCAGCGCTCACCTGGGCAGGCATCGAGAACGTTCACATGCTTAATGGCTTTTCTATCTGAACAGCCCCATCCACACTGCTGTTTGAAAGGGTTCACTCAGCATCACTGTGGGCAGCAGCGCTCTGCCCATCAGCAGACACTCAGATATACATAATTCAGTATTTCAGCTCTCTGCTGCCCATTTGGCTGGTTAATGCAAGGTGGAAGGCTCAAGGTGGGCCCTGAGTTTGGGCCCAGCCCACTTAACCAGGGATGCAATGCCTGAGCGGAGTGTAAGGTTGGGTTCACAGGCTTGGTTCGGGTGAGCAAAGTGTCCTCTGCTCCCTCTGCAACCAAGAGCTAGAGATGAGCTTCTCCATGGAGCAATTCAGACCTTCAAGTCTTGAGATCTCCCCTTCAGCTCTTGCAAAGCCCACAGTGGCCATGCAAATTGAGAGAAGCCCTTTTCCCTTGGTGTGACCACCTCTTACAGGGCTCATGTGCCAGCCAGACATCCAAAAGAGAAGACCTAACTTCCACTAACAGCATCTGAGGATTTATGTATCCAAAAGACATTGAGATCTTTGCTGAGGAGGCAAAGGTGAACGTGGCGCAGTCTCCATGATATTTTTCCTGTTTGAACACATTGCTGCAGAGACCATGAATATTTTGCCCAGCTAAGACACTATTTTCCAGCAAAAACTCTCTGTTAACAAGGTCAACAAACACTGAGTAGAAATGACAACAGAAACACCCCTGAAAATTAGGGGTGGGAAGGAAGAGGGAAAAAAAAACCCCACCACTGAGTCATTCAACTAAAAAATGTCACATCTGAGAAGTGTCTTCAGCTCCCTTAACTTATTTCTTTCTGCTTTGCAAGTTTTTCAGGACAAATACTTCACTAGCGAAGAGAAAATGCCAACCTCCCTCTTCCTGCTTAGCTGCCGGGGGTGATATTATGTAGTGAACAGAAAAAATCAACGTATATAACATAGTCCATCTGAGTTGAGGCAGGGAGGAAGGAGCCACATGGCTCTGCAAGACCTAAGTGGAGAAGACCCGCACCAAGGAACCAAAGGGCATCAGAAGACTCCCGAAGATGACTCTTCTCCATGCAACGCCAACTGCCTCTCCACACACTTTTCAGAGCCCGCTCTCCTCCCCGCAGCCTCGCTGCCTTGCCCGGAGCAATCCGCGGGGCCCGGCGCGGCGTCCCGCGGCGCGGCCGAGATAGTGGTTATCATTCCAGAGGAATAGCCGCCCGGCGGGAGCATTTTGCACGGTGGCGGCGGGGGCGGAGGACAATGGCGAGGGGAGTGATGGTTGCGTTCAAAGGGATTTGTTCCGCTGTCAAGGACAGAAAGATCTCCCCGAGAGCAGCATTAGGAAACGGAGCTCACAAGGGAAGGAGAGGGGTAGGGAGCAGCCAGAGACAATGTCCAGTCAACAGCGACAGGGAGGCAGCTGTGAAGGATCAATACTCGGCCCTGATGGGCTCAGGAAGCATAATTACGGGGCAGAGAAGCCTCCTCCAGCAGGCTCTGCCCTTCTAGGTATTTGCCCTGAGGACAAGCGAGATGCCTCCACTCCGGGCAAAGCTTTCATGTGCAGCCCGGCGACCCTGGGATGGGGTTTAGAGGGCAAATCTTCCAGCTGCTGAAAGGCCACAGCGACGGGAGTCTTGGTACGGTGCTTCTTTGAGAGCCAGGTTTGCACCGATGGGCTCGGGCAGCAGGGCTTGACCCAGCACTGCTGCCGACCAAGGGGAGTGGAGGGTACCCGGGCAGAGCAACGTTGTTCTCCAGCAGATTTATGCCTTGTGGGTTCATGAATTTTGGCATAAAGGGAGGCATGAAGCTGTACCAACCATTGCCCGAGAGTCTCTCTCTCCTTGGCTTGGCTGACCCTGTCTACAACACTTGGGAGAACTTGTTACCTTTGCACCCAACTTCTCCAACGCTTCTGGGTAGAAGCCACCCAAGGTGGAAAACACATCAGCAGACAAGGCATAAAAATCAGGCAAATAAGGACAGAGAAAGAGAGAGAGGCTGAGAATTAATGTCCTGTCTCCAAATGCCCCATGCAATGTGCTAAAAGCCCGTGTGCTGATTAATAAAGCCTTTTTAGATGTATTTGTATTCCCAGCTCCATCTCACAGGGCAATCTCTTTCCTTCTGAAAAAAATATTGCACCCTCATGAAAGAAAACTCCTGTTTTTGGCCAGTTACCCATTTGGGCAGAGCACGAAGCACCCAAATGACCTCTGATAGAGTCAAGAAACTGATCATTAATAAATTCCAGCAAAACAGATGAGCAAGACGACCAGTGTCCCCCAAATAAATAGAAAGCAGGGCCCCCGTGCCAGTGCCGTGCTGAGATTTCACTCACAGCAGGGCCACAGCACTGCTTTCAAGTCAGCCTGGCCTCAAACCCTCAGCAAATGCTTCAAGTGCCGTCTCTTCTCAAGTATATGGGCAGAAAGCTGGTGACTATAGAACGCTTCTGCTGAGCAACTAAGGTGTGATGGTCTTAAACAAAGAAAAACAAATAAAGCCACAAAACAAGCAAGCAGGCTTTGCTGCACTCTACGATATAGCTTAACGGGCTTCAAATGCTGTGCATAAGTTTGTGTAGCACTGGCAATTTTGGGGAACCCCTTTAGGTTCCTTTTTACCCCACCTCGTTCTGCACGCACATGTTCTAATTTCCCATGGGGAAAAATAAATCCAAAAAATAAATACAAATAAAACGTTTCTCTTCTCCTGGTTGACCAGAATCTCATGCTCATGAGAGGTAGTGCCCGAGTGATGGAGACAACCTCGCCCCACGGGCATTGGCTCCTTCTCCCCCTCCAAGGAAGACACTTTAGGTCCTCCCAGACACCCTGGGAACCCAGTTGTGGGTTCTCTGAAAAGCAGGATTTGGAAAATTCATCCCTTTGCCTCGCGGCTGCAAGGAGGTGACGAACTGGACACCCAAAGCCTGGAGGGCCCAGGCAGGAGAGGACACAGCTGTCGTTCCAGCTGGTGGAAACCCAATTTGCCTCGAAGCAAAACAAACCCCCCTTTCTTCCCCAGGCCTCTTTCTCCATATCCCCACGTTCCCACATCGATGCCTTCTCCGGCGTTTCGAAACCCACAATGATCCAACCAGCTCCAACTGCTCTGCTCGGACCTGCTGCCAGCGCAGGGAGCTGAGGGAGGGAGAAGGGAAGACCAAGGGAGAGGGGCAAGCTGGAGGTCCAAAATAAGGCAGCAGCCTCGGTGGAACCTGAGGTGGCCCAAGACGGGGCTCTGCAGCTCCCGTGAGCAACGCAAGAGCAACTCCAAAGCCACCGCTGTCCCCACCACGCAGGGACAGATGACGAGTATATTTGGCTTGTTTGCACACCAGGCTGCCTCGCTCCCAAGCTGCCAAGCGCCCCTCCGTTCCAGGCCTTTATATGAAACCTTAATTGCGAGACGCAAATCTAATTAAGGGCCGGGGGAAGGGGCAAGTCGCCAGGTCTATTCTTTGCTCCCGTCCGAAAATAGCAGCCTCGCAGGCGGCGGTGCCGGAGGACGGGGGGCCACCACGCGCGGCGGGGATGAGCCCTCTGGAGCCTCCTCCGTGCCCCTCGGGCCTCTTAGCGATACAGCTGCATAAAACTGACCCGTTTCCACCCAAAAGCAGGCATGGAAGGGAGAGAGGGGATCAGAGAAAGGACTCGCTCCAGGAGAAAAGGCGGTGGGAGAAGGGTAGGTGAGCAACAAGGATGGGAGAGGCAAGGAGAACAAGCGGTGAGGAGGCGCGCGGTGCCGGCTCCGAGCCCTGCCAAGCTCCCTGCCAGTGCCCAGGCCGGCGTGGCTGCCCTCGGGCCCCAGGCAGCTGGGGAAGCGCTGGGGGCTCCGCAGGATCCCTCGGAGGCAGGGAAACGGGATCCAGAGGACACAGCTCACCCGAAGCTTGCTGCGCTCTCCCCACCAACGCCGGGAGAAGCGACGCTCTCCTTCCATCACACACAGCTGGGAGAGAGAGCAAAGAGCTGCTTACTGACACGGAGCCCCCCAGCCCTCTCCTCGACCTCCCAGGTCACCCTCAGCATTGAACGCTGGCATCACCCGGTATGTCCAGCCCTTTCCGGATCATTCCTCTCCTAGCAGGCTGCGGCTGGGGCAGCAGCTCCCCAGTTTGCAGCACGTTGTGCGCTGAGCTCCGTTAGCCGCGTCAAGGAGCATGGAGCCATCACGGCCCTGCAGCCCCTTCCCCTCTAAGGCTACGGCAGCTGCCGTCGGAAAAGTCTCCCCCGGATCAAAGAGGGCTCTGATGCTTCACACTGGACGGAGCAGCTTTCCCATCCTCGTGAGCAGACCCAACCTCACTCTCCCAAATCAAGGGCCATCGAAAGCCCAACACCTGCGGGTTTCTTTACACATATTCAGAGGTATGAATAGCCAGGACGGCCAAGCCCTCCCCGCGCTTTAATTCGGGCAAGGGGCGCTTGGGGGGCCCGTGCAATCACCTGATTGCAGGAGCGGGGGATTTCGGAGCAAATGCCAAGCGGCGGCGAGCTCTGGCACGAGCACAGAGCTGTCAGGTCTCACTAACACGGTGCAAGCGGCGCGCAGGAGGCCGGCTGCGCCGGGGAGCCCCGCATCGCGTCGCGGCGCGGCGGCCGCCCCGGCGCTCGCGGGCCCCACATGCCAGCCCTGCTCCGAGACGTGCCGACCATCTGCTCCTGCCAGGCGGGGCGGGAGCC
>VZSG01000284.1:177633-216730 GCA_013398315.1 Nothoprocta pentlandii
AATTCTGCTTCTTTTTTTTTATTATTATTATTTTTTCAAAAGCTACACCGGAAGGAGGAAATTTAATAATAAATAACAAACACCTGGAGGGTGATGCCTGGCCGCAGGTGGCTCTCCCGCTAGTGAAACCGACCGCCTGTCAGCTCGCCCGCTGTGGGAGAAGCCCGGGCCGGGCAGAGGGGGCTGTCCAGGGGATCAGGAGAAGCCGGAGCCCGGCTCAAGGCAGTGGGGAGGCTGGGGATGCCCTCCATCGCTCCAGCCCGCTCTGCGGATATTTAAGGAAAACGATTGCTGGGGAACAAAAAAACCTCGAAGCTGGAGACCTGTTTGGGAGCGCTCGTCACCTGCAGCTGTTGCCCCGGGCGGTGCTGAGCACGGTTTAACTCATTGCAGGTCTCATGGTAGCGCCCAGGGTGCCGCAGGGGCCGGGGCGGCTGCCCCAGCAAAGCACGTCGGCTGTGCGGAGGGAACTCGCATGGGATTCCCCTCCTTTTCCTCCCAAACCCCCATCTGGGAGTGACGAGGCTTAGGGCTTCCCATCCCCGAGCCTGTTCTGCCCCTGGAAAACGAGAAATGGGGAGAACCGGGACAAGACGAGATGCCCGGTGCCTGGCGAGATGTTCCCCGAGCCCCGGGCTTCTCCCGGCTCTGCCCTCGGGGCTTTCCCTGTTCCCGGGCGGGCCGGGGCACAGCGGGGACCCGCAGCCTCCCTCACCTCCGTACGCCTGCGAGGGACCCCCTGCGCCTCTGCAGAGGATGGGGCTGCTCTGGGGAGGTTGGGGGGTCTGCCCTCCTGTGTCCGCTGGCACCCAGGGCTCTGAGCACTCACAGCCTCTCGGGAAGCAAAGCTGGGGGGCAGCCTCGGCATCAAGACATCCCCACAGGTGGGTGGCACGAATGACACAGGGACCAAGGTTGTGTCCTTGAGGAGTGCCCAGGTAAGCACGGGCATCCTGCCTGCATTTCCCGAGAGGAAATAAAATACAGGAGTCTAGGATGTACCCCATGTTTTCAAGTGGACCTGTCCTGGTAACCTGGGCACCAAACCACTAGTGCAATAGTGCTGGTCAGTGTGGAAGAGCTCGGGTCTGACCCTGAGGCAAGCTGAGCTGCAGCTGCAGCATTAGGCTCTGGTGCCTCAGTTTGTACCTCCTGAGGGTCCCTGAGCAGCTCCAGCCAGACCAGTGTCTTGGTAGCCTGATCTAGCAGAGCCAGAATGGCAAGAAATCAGCAGAGCAAGGAGTGTGGTGTCAGCAGGGGCTCGGGGCACCAGGGTGGCAGGTTTCCCTTACGCAGCCAGAAGCCAATCCTACAGGAGGGATGCTGTCCTTCAGGAATGTTAAAAAGATGCAGCGGGACCAGGGATGCAGGGGCAGCTGCCAAGAGTCTTCTGGATGCTGCTCCCCTATCACATTCTTCCTCTCCAGGAGTGGAGGGGAATTAATTCCCCCCTCAGTCCATGAAGAATCAGGCTCATGGCAGGGACCTTAGTATGTAATGGAAAGGGGTCTTCAGTAGATCATCCACTGCCTGTGACTTGTGTCCATCTTTTCCAGGGTCTGGCAGTCCAACTTGAGGCCAGCCCCCAATTTGCTGCATTTGTACAGTATTTAACTGAGAGAGTGGGATCTAAAGGGACAAGGCAAAGCGTGACTCAGTTTGCCTTCACTGAGCAGCAAGCCACAGGCTGAGCAGAGGTTAGAGGATCCCTGCACTGCTGTTATCCCAAGGGGCAAGGAGGACATGGTCACTCTCTGAGAGAGGAACAAATAGGAACGGCTCAGGGACACTCTTCCCACTCTGTCCCCACCACAACCAGGACCCACCACTTGGATGGGGAGGAGGAGAGGGGACAAATAAAGAAACGAGGCAGCCACGAGAGCCGCAGGAAAAGCTCCGGTGCGATGGCGATGCTCAGAGCAGGGCACAGTCCAGCCCAGAAGTCCTTGAGGAAAGGGCAGAAGTGTTGGCACTCGGCTCGGAGTCATGCCGTGATCGCATCCACTCTTGCAACACTGGTGGCTGAAAGTCATCTGGGGTCCAAAGGATGTGCCCTTGAATTACCAAACTCAGCAGCAAGCCCAGAGCTGAACCGAATGCAAAACCAAATGCAGCTCAAACCTCTCTGTGGATTTGTTTGTTTGTTTGTTTTTAATTCCCAAACCAGAATTAACATTTCCAAACTTTGCTGAACTTCAACAGGAGCTGAAGAAGCCACGGAGGAACCCAGACTACGACAGAGTAGGAAAATGCCCCAATTCAATTTCTGGATAAAAAACAAATCCAGTTTATAGAAATCAAAGAAGTTTGAGGAGGCTATTTCTTGTTTGTTTGTGTTTGTTTGGTTTTGCTTTTTACTTTTCTAAGGTCCTTACTATAACTTGCTAACCCCACCATTTTTTTAACGTCCCTTGCACAGAGAACTACAGAGCAAGCAGTTTAGAATTAATAAATATTTGGAATTTCTTGGCCCATGCACTAAAACTGAGCTCATCCATAGTGGTGGGAACTTGCTGCTAACTCAGAAATCTCATGAGAGGTGATGCCTGGTAGGAATGAAAATAGGATATTTTGCCTTGTACCAATCACACAGATGAGATAGAATGAGCCAAGTTGCAGTAAGTGGGGTAGATGGCTGGATCCTTTGTTTCTCAAAGAGGAATTCTATTTCTTTTTCCTGAAAAGTGGCTGATGCATCTGGGGTTTGAGGCCATCATCCTGACTTAGGGCTGCAAGGACAAATGCCCCCACTGGATGGACTTCAGCCTTTGGCATTTCTTGGGATTTGACTCTTTTAGTGTGCAACCATAACTGTGAAAAAGCCAGGGCTGAGGATGTGATATTCATGATAGTGATTTCTACTATTTTACCATTTTACTTATTTATTTATTTATTCAGGGCTGCAGATATGTTCAGTTCCACGGATGTCATTCTGAAGTTCTGCAACAATTCACCCTGGAGCAGAACCATACTACTAAGTTATTACTAACTGCTGTGGGATTGCAGCCCCACTTCTTGATGAGGGTGTTGGGGCAGGACTGCTCTTGGGCAGCACTTAGATACCACCTAAAGTGCCTGGAAGTCCTTCACAGAGATCAAGTATCTGAGGGACAGGACTAAACCCAGGAGGCTGCTTCATACCTCAGGTCCTCGGCGACTGTGGATAGATCCGGGCTGCTCAATGACTTCTTCCCTCTGTGTAACACAGCAGTCTGCTGATGACAGTTTCAGACAAGCAGGCAGTACCTTATTTTTCACACTCCATATCTCATGTCTCTACCAAACTCTTGGAGGTCAAGCACCATTTTTTTTTTTTTTTTTTAAGGACTAGTGGTCTGGGAGGGAAAAAAAATAAAGCCATGTTCTACACAACATCTGAAGATCTGGTGTCTCAAAACCTGGTGTCTCAAAACCAAGTTTCTCAAGGTAAAATACCTGAAGTGGGGTGTTCAGGGGCCGCAAATGGTCACTCTGAGACTCTCAGTCCTAGACTTGGTTATCACCACCCATAACTTAAATAATGCAAAACGTGGCTGTTCCTATTGCAGATAACAGTCTGGATTTGCTCCCTAGGCAGTGCCTTGAGATGAACATCAAGACAGTCAAGGGAAATTGTTCATGAGAATTAGCAAGCTCTTCTTGTGCTGACTGTGGTGGGCACGTGCGGGGCCATCTGGACTAGACACTGGACATCTGAGCTGGGCAGCTGGAGCCCACTTTGCTGCCCAGTTTATTTCTCTCTGTCGGCTGTGTGTTGAGCCGCTCTGCTGATGTGTGATAGTAGGGAGTCTGAATCCCTCGTCACTCAAACTAAACCACCGAGAGGCATCACGCTGTCTCCGCCAAACCTCTACCAGAGAGGAGTGAGTGTAGCCCGAAACGCTTTGGGATAGCTCGGCCAAATTAAACCTTGCAGCTCCACGAGGACACTGACGATCACAGCTGCAACAAGAGGCACGCTGAACACAGCCTGCAAGTTCCGAAGAGGGACAGTGTCACCGCTGTGGCCGCAGCCTGTCCTCTCGAGCACATCTCCTCCCTCTCAGCCCCGCGTGCTGCAGCAGCTCGCCCTGCAGCAGAAGCACACACTGGAGTTACTGCCCCGTGCTGCAGGTTTTGCTCCATGGCATATTCACAGAGACACAGCTTGGTGATTTAACTGCTTGTGCAGTCATTTGAGTTCCTCAGAAATGAACATTTCTGCTCCAAGAATAGTAGGAAGAATTGGCGCTAGATTGCACTTGGGCACCACCTTAGCAAGAGGTCTTCTGCAGGGTTAGCGTATTCTGTGCACTTAACCAAAAAGCATTAACAGCAAATTATCTTCAAAAGATGGCATCAATTTTTGCAATTTAGCACCCCAGCTAACCTGCTAACACCAGCTTACCTTGATGCAAACTGCCACGCCTGAGGCAGGGAGGAACCAAGAGAAATGCGAAGGTTTGGTGACCAGAAGCAAAGCCAAGCCCAGCTATTTGGGGACCAGCTCTGAGGAGCCCACAGCAGCCCAGGCCAGAGGCAACCACTCACTTTGCTTAACCAGGAGCAGGCACCGGGTCCTGGGGCTCCATGCAGCCCCAGCTGCAGGCAGGACATATCACACTCCCCAGCCCAGCTTTCCCAAAGAACAGCTTGGACACTGCTTCTTCCTTAGAAAAAAAAAATCCCTTTCAATAGAAAGCTTCATTGTCAATTAAAAAATAATAATAAGTCCTTTGGTCACTGTTTGTCCCTTCTTCTCGAAGGCTCCCTATTTTTTTTAGGTTCCCTGTTGGTGGTGGTGGTGGGGGGAGTGAATGTGGGGGTTTTCATAGCTTTTGGCTTCCAGTTTCTTTCTTCTACTCTTTGGAGGCTACCTCCTTTCCCAGTGAAGGACTGGAGGATGAATCATCACCACGTGGAGCTCCTAACAGACCGTTTCCTTCCTACCTTTCTCCCCTTGCCGTCGCCGCGGCCATCCCTGCTTCCCAGCCGTCCCAGCACTGCAAGCGGGCAGGGGCCGCACAAAGCCCAGCCGCATCCCACGCAGCCGGCTGCGGGGGAGAGCGGCCCATCATTTAACACTGTGCCTGTTTTCCCAATAACGACAATCCAGGCAGCTCCGCCGGGATGCAGGGAGGATGTTTTCCCCCCCTAGGATGAGCCCCTCGTGTTGGAGACCTTTGTGTCTTGGACACACCGGAGGCTGCTCAGCCTTTACCTGCTCCGTGGCAGCTGCTGCAGCAGTCCTGGCAGGGGCCCCAGCCCCGTGCAGGACCTGTGACCTTGGCCGAGGGGGACACGGCCCTGACCGTCCACTTGGCCCCTCTCTCATACATCATATATTTGGTCCCTTGGCCTTTATTGAGAGTGAAAAAATAATTTAAAGTGATCATCTGTACAGGGCAGGGGGCAGGTGGCTGGTTAGCTGGTGGGAGAATCCGCAGGGGCCCTGGGGCCGGGTGAGGGAGGGTCCGAGGGAGATTCCAGCTGTGCGACGATCCCGCTGTGGAGGAGCGGAGTGGGGGCCGCCTCTGGAGCCCCCAAGGGCTGGGGCAGTGGGGAAGGAGGCCACGCAGGGCCCCAGCAGGGCTGGGGGCCACCCCGCTGGCCAGAGCCTCAAGTGACCTGCAGAGGGGTCTCCAGCATCTCCATTAGGAAGGTGTCGATGGGGGTGTCCCCGATGAGCTTGAAGAAGAAGAGATGCTCCAGGCACTTGAGCCCGATGGAGCGCAGCGCAGGCAGGCGCAGCAGCAGCTTGGCGAACCTGCAAGGCGAGGAGCAGCGTCAGGGGCCGCGACCACAGCGGGGGCACAGACCCCGTCCCGCACCGAGCACCGAGGGACCCCTGGGGCCGGGGCTGAGCAGGGGGTGAAGGAAAAGGAGGTCTCTGCCTTCCTGATCGCTGCTTTTAAAGTGGGGAAATAGCATTACTGGCCATATGCATAAGGGGATTTTAAGAGGAGTCTTTTTCTATTAAAAAGAAAAAGATAATTTCATATTTTTAAACTTGCAAGGGAAAAAAAAAAAAAAGAAAAAAAGAGAAGATGCCCCCAGGCTCTCTCCCTGGCCAGGGCTCAGGCCAAGAGCTCCATCTCCCCCGGGCTATCGCCGTCACCTCCAAACCAGCACGGGCCCCGCGAGGCAGCGCAACCCGCCGCCCATGGCCCTTGCCTCCTTCTGGGCGGCCCTGCTCTGCGCACAGCGATGATGAGGAGCCGGCCTTCCTCCCCATGCTCCCTGCAGCCCGGCTCGGAGGCGGGAGAGCAGCAGATGCTGCGGGCGCATCCCGTGCAGCCGCGCAGGGCTGGATGCAGGCGCCGGCGCTGCGAGAGCGCGGCCAGCAGAGGGTGGGATTGGATCGAGAAGCGGCACCGCTGCGTCCTGCGGTGCCAGGGGCTCCGGCGCAGGAGTGGTGCAGTGATGGGAGCACCAGTCTGACACTGCTGTGTTGCTCGGGCAATTTGGGCTGGCCGAGTTCCCTGGCTTTGCTCCGGGCTGCAGGAGCACGGGGTGGCTCCAGTGGAGCTGGTGGAGAACCCTGGCTCTGCTCTCTCTTTTGGGGTGAGTCGTTAGCAGGGACTGCCTGCCTCCCTCTCCTTCAGCCAGGGCCCAAACTGGAAGTTTCAAGTGATGTTAGTGGGAACTAATGGCTCAGCTGCCCCCTGAACTCCTTGCTTCCTGACCCTGTGAATGTCAGACAAGTTTTCTGGGATGTGGAAGGAGGCAGCACAAGTTCTTGGGGCAGTCATAGATTCATAGAAACCAGGAGGGCAGAAGGGCTGGACCCGTGGCGGTCCCTGGGAGGAAGCAGGCTGCGTGCTCACCCTCATCCTCCACCCGGTGCAGGGACACTCACCGTCCCGGCTGCTCGGGGTACTTCTGCTTCGTGTAGGCTTCCAGCGTGGCATAGACCTTCTCCCGCAGCGACTCCACCTCTGAAGGGCTGGACAAGCCCTTGGCATCTGTTGGAGGGAGAAACCCCAGGCAGAAGGAGTCACTGCAGTGGGGAAGCTTTTTGCATCCAAGAGGCCAAGCTTGGCCCATCGTCTCCCACCTATGGGCACCAGGCTCCATAGGGAAGGAGCTGGGACATGTCCTGGAGAAGGGAGCAGTGTGGAAGCGCCTCGGCTCCAAGGGCCTGTGGCCCTGTGACTCACCAGGGTTAAACAGCACGATGGCTCGCAAGCACCCCAGCTCCGACTTGTCCATCTGCATGTCCTTCATTTTGGACACCAGCTCCGTCAGAACCCTGCAGTGGAGGTGACACTGGTTCCACCCCGTTTTCCCATGCAGAACACACGTGGAGTTGGGTTTTAAGGCTTTGAGCTAGAGCTCTTGTTGATGAGCATTAGCTCTAGATCTGGTTAGGGTTAGTCCTCAAGGTGCGAGGGCAGGGACACCAATCCACCCCTGGGGACACACAGCGGAGGAGACTCTTTTGCAACTCCAAATCATTTTCCAGGGTGCCTTTATCCCACCCTTGGTCTTTCTAAGCCAGTCAAATGTCCCCTCCTCTTTCTAAGCCAGTCTTGCCTCAAATTTCTCTCCGTTCACTCTAGTTCTTCCCCTTCCAGACGGGAGGGATGGAGGAGGGCTAGCCGGGGACGATGGCGACAGGCTCCCCATACCTGTCGAAGATGGAGCCCACGCCGGCACTGTGCGCGCTGCTGCGGTGCACGTGCAAGCCCGTCGCCAGCAGGATGCCGTCCTGCACCGACACGGAGCGATGGGAGAAGGAGGCGATCAGCAGCTCGTTCCAGCCTGGAGGAAGGACAGGGAGGCACGTGGGACGCGAGGGTCACGAGGAGGGACATCAGCAAGGTCCCTCTCTGCCTGCTGCAGCGGGTGGCCAGAGGATACGGTCCCAAGGAAGGAGATGGATGCACTGGGAAAGGGTGTGGAGGACGGTACCTGCCCGGAGGAGAATGACTTGGTCCTCCAGCGTCAGGTCGGAGAAGTGGGGGATGCGCTTGGCCCATTCGACGAGCGTGAAGAGCTGCTTGTCAGCGGCGTGGCATATGTTGGTGACGGGGTCGTTGGTCTAAGGGAAGAGCAACCCCAAAGGGGAGGAGCGGGGTAAAAGAGGGGAGAAATGGCCAATGTAAAGTCACCAATAATTACCCCCTGTGCTGCACGCATTGATGTGTTATACTCAGACCCACAAGTAAAATGGCCAAATTACCAGTGATACGGAGGGGACATTATTATTATTACTTCAAAAAAACCCAGCCACGTTTGTGAGTTGCTAGAGCCTTTGCTGTTGGTGCCAGGCCAAGCGCACGGTGCTTACCGAGCTCTCTGTGCTCACGTCGCCGTACGCCTCTGTCTTGGGCTCCACGGCCAGCTCAGCCTCCAGGATCCTCTCCACGGGCATGTCCTCGCTGCCGCCGCTTGTGGACTCCGCTTCGGCCTCGCTCCGCTCCCGGCTCCGCTGCCTCTCCTCCTGTACAGCTGGGGCACACGGGGAGGGCAGCCTTGGCACCTGCACCACGGCCCCTTGCGGGACAGAGCTCCCATGGCCACCGAGCAGCATCGCCAGCCTTTGCTCTGGGAGATCCTTCCGGAGCAAGCAGCTCTGGGAGCAGCACAGCTCTTGCAGACTGGCCTTCTACCAGGTTGGTCATGAAGAACATCCCTGCCTAGATTCTCTGAGGTCTAATTAAGGTCGAGCCCTACTCTACACCCCTATCTCAATGGGTTTGCATCAACCTCGTTTCCTTTACGAAACTAGACCAAACGTGCCCCAAAATGGCCAGGGTAGGTTTCTAGAGTGCTGCAGCTCTGAAAGATTACCAGGGGCCAGATTAACACTATCAAAACATATAATAATAGAATTTAAAATAATAAAAGGAAAACAAAAGGGGGGAATACGCCCCCTGCCCACACGTACCTTCCCTCTTCATCCCCATGGCGAGGCACTTCTGATAGCGGCAGTACTGGCAGCGGTTGCGCTGGCGCTTGTCTATGAGGCAGTCCTTGTTGTCGCGGCAGGTGTAGAGCAGGTCCTTGCGGATGGTCCGCTTGAAGAAGCCCTTGCAGCCCTCGCAGCTGTACACCCCGTAGTGCTTCCCTGTGGAGCCCAGGGAACCAGGCGGAGGAGACTGAGTCCACCCCAAAGGGAAAGGGGACTCCCTAGCAGGAAGGCCTTTGGTGTTGGGGACCCTTAGCCAGGACAGTAACTGGTGGCCATCAAAGTCCAGGCCAGATCTCCACTTCCTGGCAATGCAGAGAGGCTACATCCACCCTACAAGAGGGCTATGGGGCAGCCCAGCACTTGGGGGCAGGAGTGTCCCAGGTGGCACATGGGGGCACTGCCAACAGGCACGGCCAGGTCACCAGCCCCTGGCATCTGAGACACCCAGATGTCAACCCACTGACACAAAATGCAATTTGTGATAACACAACGGTTTGGGGACAGAAGGAAATAGAAGTGCCAGATGAGGTCACGCACAGAGGAGCACCTCTTTGGAGTAGCTGTCTTTTGGGGTGGTTGTCCTTTGGGGTGAGCTAGGCTGACCGCGCTTCGGGGCACCCACGGAGGCCTTCGCGGCACAGAGCCTTCCCCAAGAAAGGAACCCTCCTACCTGAGGACCTGTCCCCGCAGATGGCACAGATGTGTTTGGCTAAGGATCCTGGGCTCGTGGAGGGGTAATTCATGCTTCCGATCCCTGGGAGACCTGGCAGGGGCTTGATGTCTTCCGAGCTGCTGACATTGCTCAGGACATTGAGCTGCGGAGGCACAACCCATAGGACATGAGGTGGGTGCGATGTTTGAGCCTGGCACCCCAGGAAACCACCCCCAATAGGCTGAGCAGATTTGGGGTCAGATGGGACCAGGTCCTATCCTCCCTGCGCTCATCCCTGGAGATCCCTTGGAGGCGGCAAGGTGAGCCTAGCTGGAAGGGGTCAAGCAGTAGCTCCATTGCAGAGATCACTCTTGCTGTAACTGAAGACAAGGAGGAGCAGGAGGAGATGCTCCGTCACAGCCTCCAGCTCAGGGGGCTGCTGAGACACGGATCAGCTGCTCAAAGCATCAGGCACTAAACGCTTAGTAAGGAAGGGAGTTGCAGCCAGGGATTTGTCGCAATTAAACCTGTACTGCTGTGTGGCCGGAGGAGTTGAAATGACGTTAACCCACTTAATGCTATTATTTTTAGCCAAAAGGTCCTCTCTGTTGTGTGATGTGCAAGTCTGCGTGAAAACACAACCACCTCATTCACTTCCTAGGGCTGGGGTTCCCAGCTGCTACCACAGACTGGAGAAAGGTTCTGGGGTTCCCTGACGTAAAAAAGAGGATTGAATCGAATATCTACAACCAGCTGCAGGCGAAAGGATTCAGCCGAGCTCCCCAGGAGCTGCTCACGCTGCTCGAAGTTAAAGGTTACAAACTGACATTGATTAGAGACCCAAGCCTCATGTTGCCCAGGGCTTAGTTTTATTGCTGTTTGCTCCTGAGCTGTCGTGGCAGGACAGCGAGGATGAAGAGCCGGGGAATGTGTCTCATCCAAAGCTGTCCGGCCAGGGCAGGGCGTTTGTAATTGTCCCCCCACCACCCCCATTTATCTTTCTTCCTTCAAGCAAAAGGACAGAAAAAAATATAGGAAGAAAGTCCAGCTACAGCCTCCACAATACCCAAACCACTTGAGTTCATGCATTTTTTTCTGCATTTTGTTTCCCCAAGGAATTGTGCAGGTTTCACAGACAAAAAGCATAAGAATTCCCATGGCAAATTTCAGCATAAAACAAGGGGCTTAGTCTCATTTGGGTTTTGGACATTCCATTAGATAAAGGTAAAGACAAAGCAAGTCTGCATGTCTTTCCCTACCAAAAAATAAAAGTTCCCCAAAAAGGGTTTCCCGGGAGGAACCAGCAGGGAGCTGGACCTGGTTCAGAATAGCAGCAAATCAACATGCTCCAAAACCTGAATTTGGCCCAAGGAAGAGAGACCTCAAATCTCACCTCCTCCAACCATCCAGCCACTTTCCTTTTCCTAGTAACTTCTTTCCAAGATACTGAGATAGAGGGAATTTTTTTATGGTTAAATTGCTACCGGGAGCTCAGGCATCACCTTTTCTTTCTCTCTAACTGCACCTCAGACACCAACAGAGAGAGAAGGTACATGGAGGGGGAATTGGAGCAGTTTAGCCATCGGTGCCTTCACAGCCGGCTCCCGCAGGTTAAGTGCAATCATGGATGATATTTGGGACACCTGCCTGAACCCAGATCCATTAGCTGCCTCCCGCCGAATCCCCGAGGCTCAGCTGTCTCCTCGCGTTAGGGCGAGGGCGGGTGGAACGCGCGCCTCGGAGCAGGGAGCTCAGCAGCCAGCTCAGCACCCAGCCCGGGGAAACCGCTTCCCTGCATCCCTGCCTCCGAGAAAGAGGTGCCTGTGCGGCCAGCACCTCCCGAGCTCTCCCTGGGGATTTGGGGGGCTCTCCCTGCTGGCCTAGCCAGAACTGTGGGGATCTTCAGCATTCCCTGCCCCATTAATAATGTGCAGGAGCTTGTTAATAAAATACTCCGTTTTCACTTAGATCCACACCCCCTAGAACACTTCTGTGCACGATCAGCTCCAGTAAAGGTCAGGGCATCAAAGGAGGTAAAATCCCACACCATCCCCGCTGTGCCGAGCTAGAGGCCCCAGCCCCAGGAATCTCCCTGTTCTGTCCAGAGGGAAAACCTCAGCAGCCGACACAGCTCAGGCAGCGCAGACAGGAGCACTTGGTTCTCCTTCAGCTCATATCAGGCAGAGCTTGCACGCGACACAGAGTACATGGCTGGCATTTAGCATTTACGTGTCTCTTGCTGTCTCTTTTCTGAACAGCGAGAGGAAGCAGGTATCCTTTTCCAGGGAATGCTGCTGCACCGCTGTTCTTGGCTACGCTGGCTCCCTCCACACAGACAAATTGCTCCTTAGTGCAGTGGAGGGAGACCAAGCCCCCCACCACAACCGCCATCCTACCCTCCCTCCCAAACGCTCGGATTTAACCCAGTCCCCAAGGACTCCTGCCTACCTGCGGGCCGGCGTGAGTCACGAAGTTCATGCCGGGGGCCGAGGAGAGGGAGACGGAGTGGGAGCCCAGGGAGGAGGCGATGACGCGGTAGGGCGAGCCCAGTGGGCCCACGGGCGAGCCCATGGCGTTCATGGGCGACGGCAGCGCCCGCGAAGCGCTCGCGGGCGCCTCGAGGTAGCTGTGCGCGCCGTCCGCAGAGCTGCCGGGCGGGATGCTCGACGAGGGGCTCGCGGACGTGGAGCCGGCGTGGACAGGCGAGTCTGCGAGGAGAGGCAGAGACACTGAGTGCTGGGGCACGGAGGGACAAGAGACACACGGAGGGGCGTGGGGAGGAGGGCGGCAGCCACGGTCCACATCACGGATGTGCGTCTCCCATGTCCCATCACATTCCACATCACGGATGTGCATCTCCCATGTCCCATCACATTCCACATCACGGATGTGCATCTCCCATGTCCCATCACATTCCACATCACGGATGTGTCTCCCATGTCCCATCACATTCCACATCACGGATGTGCGTCTCCCATGTCCCATCACATTCCACATCACGGATGTGCGTCTCCCACGTCCCATCACCAAGGGCCTAGACACTGTCTTGGACAAGCCCGATCCCCAATCTGCAGGTGGTATTACATAGCAAATGCCCACCAGTCGAGACAGGGTAGTTACCTAGCTGCTTTTTAAGGATTTATATATAAGCTTTTCTCCCTCCCCTAGAATTTACAGACTCCACTTGGCATTATTTGTCATTAAAATTTCAGCAAGCTGTTGTTCCTGTGTTGGCTTTGCAACAGAGGAGACCATTCCCTCGAGTGTCAAGGCAAGATGCTTGCAGGAATGTCACGCCACTGTTTTTCCCACAGCTGGTGCAGAAGATGTTCGTTGTTCCCTCTGTGACTAAAAGCAAGGCTGGGTCGGATTCGGGATTTTTCTTTTTCCCCTCTTTTAACATTATTGCAAAGTTCTGTATGCGACAGTGTTTGTTATTTTACCTGAAGTAACAATCAAACCCGATTCAAAGGGAAGATGCACAATAAAGACGGGAAAAGGTCAGCTTGCTGAATAACATTAAAGACATTTGTCAGAGTCAAGGAGGACTCGATCCGCTGTTATCAACCCGCTTCAGACTTAATTCCACGCAGAGAGCAGGCAGGAAAGGTCTTTGTCAAGTCTCACATGGACTTTCGGGATCAGTTCTCCCAGTGGGAAAGCAGGTGCCGTGACGAGAGCAGGAGCCTCGGAGGCAGCCAGGCAGGAGAAACCAAGCCAGGATGCAGGGCCTCATCCTCCCCCTGGAGACACCCTTCCCACTTCCCACCACCACCACACAGGGGTGCCCAGCCCTCTTGGTCCATGTCCAGCCTGGAAAATAGGCCACAAAATAGGAGCCCGGGCAGAGATCTGTAGCATCAAGGCAGGTACAGAGAAGAGATATGAGGAGTGACTCTTCACCCTTTCCTAGAACATAGACCATCCGTCCCGTGGGATGGGGAGCTGGATGGAGGCTGCTCCCCATTGACCCCATGCCTTTGTATTTTGAGGAAATTTAACTGCTGGAGGAAATTTAAACCACAATGCTCAGTTCACCTGGTAGAGTAAAACCAAGTCAAAGCAAAGGATTCTCTGCACCATGGTCCAAACTTTTTCCTGACTTCCAGCCCCTGTCCAGGATCATCTGGCTGCGCCAGTCTACAAGGAGCATGAACTGCTGACAGCCCTGCTGCACTGCGAGCTCCCCACAAAGGTGGCAAATCTCCCGGGATGGAGCCGGGGGCACGGGGAGAAGGGAGCCTGCTCCGTGTGCCATCCACAGCCCCACTGCCTCCACCAGGACTCGGCACGGGTGACATTTAAATAGGCCAAAGTAGGTCGGATCCGTCTGTCAGGTAATGAAAGGTGACAGCTAGACGCTGGAGAGGCGGATGGCTGCAGCGAGGTCCCTGCTCAGCCCCTGGCCATTCAGCGCCAGGTAGGGCTCCTGGCTTCACCATGGCTCACGTATCTCCTAAGGACGCCAGCTGAGACCCTGCAACAGGTATCAGGGCTCACTACTGCTTGTAACCACCTTCTGCAGCTTCAGAGTCACACATGCAAACAGGATCTGATTCTGCTCCACAAGCAGGTCTGTTAATGCTCCTCCCCACCACATGCATCAATTTTTCAGCAAGCAGTTGCCCAAGCTCCAACATCAGCCACCAAAGCAGAGATGGGGTGCAACAAACCTCAAACCTTTGATTCTTCACTGCCATCTGTATCTCCATCTCCAAAATCATAGCCCCGGGGTGGGCAAAAATATCCTTGTTTCATCCAAGGGGACTTGAGGCAGTGAGACAGACACCTTTCCTCCTACTCTGTCTGCTCAAGGAGTGCATGGAGAAACCCTGCTGTTACAACTGCAGAAATGCATTTTATCTAATGCACAAAAGCCCACAGATAAGCGGGAACAGGCGCAAGGAAGCAGGAAGACACACTCCGCTCCTCTCCTCATTCAGCTGCAGGGCTCCACATCAGCCCACAGTAACTGACAGGGCTGGAGACAACCAAGACTTTCACCCACCCTGACCCAGCATCAGGTATGAGCTGGAGATCAGCTGTGATTTTATTGCATCTAAGGACATGCAGACGAGACGCACCTGCAGTGTGGCCACAGGTGCTTCCCCTTGCAGGAACCAAGCTACGGAGCAGGGAAGGAGGGAACAAACTCCTCAGGAGTCAACACAGGGTTTGACATGGGTTTCAATCGGGGACCCTGCATTGCTGGGTACCACTATTGCACCCTCATTATGCAGCCGATCCCTTAGGAATTCTCCTGGGTTTTCCCCTGCAGTTCTCCCGAGCCCCCAGGCGACCCGGCCTAACCCCGCTGAGCTGGGCAGAGCTGAGAGGGCCGCGGGCAGAGGTGGCGGGGCGGCAGGCCAAGTTACATGAGCGCTAATCAAAGAGACTTTGTGGAGCAGCCAAGCCAGCCTCTCGTCCCAACCAACTGTGCTTGTGAAGAGGGGCAGCCGGCACAGTGGCTTCCCCGCCCTGGGAGCTGGGATCCGGATGGAGCGCATCCCGCTGCCGACAAAACCACCTTTCACAGCCCCTTCCATGTTCTTCTAATCGAGGCTGCGAGGGCAAATCCATCGGCTCGTGCTTTAGATGCATAAAGGTGACGCTGCACTCGACACGTTGTCTCTCTGTGCCTCAGCTTTGATGTTCTGCAGTCCCAGGGCCCGTTTCCTTGGCACAAATGATGTTCCTAGCTGTGCATGTCCTCTCAGATACAAGTTTGACCGTGTTATTCTGCGATTTAAGCCTGGAAATAACAGCTATACACATTATGAAAAATGCATGCCTCACCCTCTAAATGTTATCTGCGAGCAAGTCAGAAACATTTCAATCGCTTGCATTGAAAAAACAAGCAAATCATCTTAACTTGTTGCTGATACACTCTAAACAAGTCTCAGAATTTCAGGGCTGAAATCTCGGCATGCTGCAAGTTAAGCAGCAGCCACAGCAGCTTCACGCTGCCTTCCTGCAGCATGGAGCAACACCAGAGCAATGAGAGGTTTGCTCAAAGGCCAGTTAAGTACACTGTTAACTAAAAGATAGTTAAACCTCCAATGTGTTGAATTGCTTTGGGGGGTTAGAAACTAGTGTCTGTCTCCCTCGCAGAAATAGTTCTTCTGCTAACACTTGCCTCTCCTAGAAATCTGCCAAACGTTCTGCAGAGCGCTGTGAGCCCTGTAGAAGCAGGAGTCTGTGTCTACTTCTTCTGAAGAACAGTTTGAACATCACTTTTCTGTTGTCTCTTTGTAAACTTTTAGTACCTAACATATTAAAAATCAAACATTCTGCATCTATCATTTCACTCTTCCTGCAGCAATGGGTGAAAGCGCAAGTTTTATTTGCCTGTCCCTTAAAATCCTGAGTGGGCCACAGATTTTTTATTTCCACCAAGAAGTCTCTTTTCTGCAGAAACAATCTGGATTTAAAAAAAATAAAATAAAATAAAATAAAAAGTTGTTTTGGAAAATCAGGAGCTTGCAAAACTTGAGGATGCCCTGGTGCCACACCAGTGACTTCGCTGCACTTAGAGAATTGCCAGAGGTGAGTATCTGGGACAGGAGGGAAAAAAACAGGGGAGAATAACTTCTGATAACAATAACACAAGCCTTATTTGAAAAGCAGCTGTTTCCTCTAGGATTTTCACAAATTTTAACAAAATAAATAAAAAAAAAAGGGAAAAGCTCTTGTTTGATTGAATCCTGCTCTTTCAATGAGCAGACCTGGTCCTGCTGGTACCAAGGCACCGCGCATCCCGCGCCCAGCTGAAGTCCGTACCCAAAGTGTGGCCCGGCAAACGTACAGCTACACAGGAGACGGGTTGGCCTTTTAAAATCCCTTTAAAAAAAAGGGCTTTTAAATCCCTTTTTTCCCCCTCCACAGCGTTCCCGCAGGATCCGCTCCCCCCTCCACCCGCGCGAAGGCGCAGAGCGCGAGCGCAAGCAGGATACTCACTGCCGAAGCCCGCGGGAAACTTAATGAAGGGCGGGTAATTGCCATACATGTTTGATCTTCAGTTCATCCCGTGCCTTTCCCGACGCGGCCGCCTCCTCTCACTTGGGAGCCGCGGCGGCTCCGCGCGGGCAGCGGGGCGGCGAAGACGACGCCGGCGCAGCTGCTTCCTCGCCCGGCCTCATCGTCGCACGCCGGCTCCGCGCCACGAGGCGCCAGCCCCACAGGGGCTGCCCCCCGCGCATCCGCCCGGCCCCGGCCGAGGCAGGGGATGGATGAGCGCCGGGCTCCCGGATAGAGCAGAAATTGAGGCGAGGGGATGGGGATGGCCAAGTTGTGCAGGGGAGGAGCGTCGCGGGGAAGGAGGGGGCTCGCGGCGCCTTTCCACCAGTGAACGCGGCTCTTTCGCCACGCAGGGCAGCAGCAACTCAGCCCCCCGGCACGCACGGGGCTCCCGCGGGGAGGGGATGCTCGGCTGGCTTGTAGGAAGGATGGCACTCTCAGGGGAGGACGAGGAAGGGAGCAGGGATGGAGGAGTGGAGTTTGCTCCGTGCCAGATACTGCCGGTAAATAGTTCACAGCCATGGCAGGGCAATCCCCTAAGCTGCTCAGCCTGTCCCACATACAGGTCCATCACGTCGACGGCCCCGTGCCTACCCTCTGGGAGAGCATCTCCACACGGCCAAAGAAAGGGGTAACCAGACGGCGTTGGGAGCAAGGGGCTTCCCCAGTGAAACCATCAGTGCTGTGCATGGACCATGGGCTTCCTAAAGCAGCGACGTGGGAAGGGGCTGGCTGCCGCCACCGTCCCGCGTGGCAGCCGTGGGGCACGGAGGAGCGAGCGGTGCAGCCGCTCCGCGCTCCGAGTGCGGCCGTGCCGAGCTCCAGCGCGCGCTAATTCCTCCCGGCTGCGCAGCATCTCAGCAGCTTTAATCCCCTGCTAATGAAGTTTTAGCTGGGAATTATTTTTATTGATCTGCCCAGAGCAAAGAGCCTGATTTTAACCCAGCTCTGGCCGCAATCTCCCCTCCCCACTCCCCGACTCCTCTTTTTCTTTCTTCTTGCAGCTTAGAAGAAAGGGGGAGAGGAGAAGACCAAACAGCTCTGAGCTCCTTAGGAAGGCTGGCAGTCCCGAGCAGTAAGTGGATTACTGTATTGATTTCTAGCAGATCTGGGTTAGCGAGCGCTTAGCGCTGCAGCGCGCGCGCCGAGCGGCTCTGAGGAAACCCCTCCGGGCCATCGCGTGGGTAGGGAGGTGCTCCTGCACCTAAAGCAAATGGTGACCAACTCCAGCCGGTCTTAATCCCTCCGGGTCTGTGCAGAGGGCTCCTTAATTAACTTCTGCTAGATATAGTCCGGATGCTGCTTCAGATTCTGGAAGGTTTTATACTCCCCACCTCTGTCCTGTAGGAGGGGAAGACTTTATGCCTGCCACTGACTTTGCAGGAAGGGAAGTCACTGCCACCCTGCTCCCAGCTGGGCCCAGCTTTGGGGCACCACTCACGGCAGGACTACTGAATGACTTATCTTGCTCCATTCCCCATCCAATTTCCATTCCCAGCAGCAGAAATTAGGTTCCCGATTTCTTGACAGTATGTTGGAATAGGTCAAGTTCTAGAGATTTCCCAAGCCTTCTGAGATGCTGGTCTCCAAGGCAAGACCCAAACCATGCAAAGACACAAACAGGAGCACCCTGATCCCATACCATCCCTATTCCCCTCATGCTGGATTGAAGCAGAATCCACATGTTCCGGAGCATCCTGTCAGTGCCCCATCCCAGCTCCAGAAGAGCAGCAGTGCCCTGTGGCCATGCAGTGAGGGCAAAGGTGGCCCTGGTAGCCACGAGCCCCATGCACCTCTCCCTCTCCTCGCACTGCCGCGGAGCCCGGGTGCCCCATAGAAGCCCCCCTGCCCTGGGACATCCATTTCAGAGCCCGGCTCCCTCCCTAGGCGGCCCGCTAGCCCCCGACGCACCTTGCGAGCCAAGTAGCCCTTTGCTTTCTCACTTGGCTCCCACGAAGCCGTGGCCGCAGACAGGCGGCTAATGAAATTAGCCCCGGAGCCCCGCGAGGCTAATGCAATTAGGTGCAGCAGCAGCAGCAGCGCTGCGGGCAGCACCGCGCACGCCCCGGGCACAGCGCCGCTCCCGACCCCGGCCACCCCGGCACGGGCTCCCGCCGGAGCGCGGCGCGGGGGGCACTGCCTACCTGGCGCCACGCGCCGCTCCCGCAGCCCAGAGCCAGCGCCGAGGGCGGCTAATTCCCCGTCTGCTCCAACCTCGGGAGACCTTCAATTAGCAGCCCCGTAATGAGGCCCTCGACACTAATCGGCGGTGTCACCGAATCCTCTTAGGCCGCCCTAAGCGCCTCCGGCGGCTCGGCCCGCCGCGGGCCCAGCTGCCCAGGCGGCTCGGGGAATTACGTCCCCGTCGGCCCATGGGCACCTTTGGACATGGACACAAGCGAGATGCTCCAGGGGACACCCCAGCAAGACCCAGAGGGCACCCAGCGCTCAAGACACCCTGAGCTGGAGGAGCCCACCAAGGTTTGCTAAAGACCAGGAGATATTTTAACCCCAACGCTCCGCGTACAGCCAGACTCGCTGCTCCTGGGATACTCTGGGAAGCTTCTCCCGCTGCAGCGCGGGCGGCAGGTGACCCGGCTCGCTCAGCGGCACATCCGCTCCGACTCGCGCGTCCGCCTCCAACAATGCCCCGCTTAATATCACGCAGCGAGCCCAAAACAACAGGTCCACTATAACGCCAAGATATCCCGAGGCGGAAAACCCATTCGGAGCCCGGTTAGAGAGAGTCAAGTCAATTAGACACTTGCCCAGGCGTCAAGCTGCCAACAATCCCGGCCTTTGTGGCGGCAGAAGAATCGCTGCCTATGTGCGTCCCTGGCCGCTGCCCCGCGCCCGGGCGGAAAGGTCAGCGGCCGTAGCGTCATGGAAAAGCATGTGGCAAAATGTTCCTGGGAAGGTGGGTCCAGGATAAAATAAAATAAAATAAAATAAAATAAAATAAAATAAAATAAAATAAAATAAAATAAAATAAAATAAAATAAAATAAAATAAAATCTCTTTGAAATTGAATGCTCTTGGAATGAAAACAAAAAGTTTTCCTGTCCAAAGCATCCATTGCTTGGGGTGAGGGTAAAGGGGGGAATAATCCATCAGGGATATTTGTGCTACGCTGCGTAGAGAGGTTTGGCTGTGGATTATGTGGAGGGCAGTGGGCTGGTCTACAGAGTAGTCTCTTAGGGCTTGGAGCCTGCAGGTTTTCACATGGGTCACAACAGCATTTGCACTTGCTAGAAGCAGAGGAGGCAGGAAAAAATTAATGAAAAAAACCCAACTTGCTGCCACGCTGGAGTGGGAAGAATCACACCCTGCTGTGGAGTTCAAGGTGAGTATCTGGCTCCACTTTACGTAGAGGTGCTGTGCAAATCGGGCTCCAAGTGAGACCGTGACAGAGCAAAGTCAGCATCTCCAAGGGCAAATGCTCCAAATCATCCAGATTCACGGGCAGACCAAGAGGCCATCCTGTCCTGAGGACACTTTGGTGGAAAAAAAGAGCAACTAGTCCTTACCAAGGTCTGCTTTGATGTGTCATCTGGCATCCAGCAAAAAGCTTTCCAAGTATAAGTTGGAAGAGCTTCATGTGGCTCTTCCCTGACACCATCCTGCAAACTCCCTTTCCCATCAGGGTACAGATTGTTATCCAAAAGACTGCTCTGCTTAACCACACGTGATATAAGGCTGAGATTTCTGCAAAATGCTTGAAAACAACTGAGTCATAGTCCTTCAAGGAAAAAAATACACACTGAACAGCAGGATTTCCCAGTTTCCTGAAAACAAGCCCCCAGGTTCTTGGGGAACCCATAGAAGACTCAGCCCATACGGTCACCCAAAATATTGCTGTTTGGCTCAACAGCCATTTTTCTGGAGACATTTTTTTCAAAAAAAAAAAAAAAAATCTTGACCAGATAAAGTCTGGTCAGAGCTGGGTGGGCTTCACGGCTGCGTGACCACAAAGCCATGAAGGGCGCCCATGTGCACCCATGGGTGGACGTGACAGTGCCAGCACCCCGGGGCAGCCAGCAGCCCTTCGCTCGCTGCTCCGGCTCCGCATGGCCTCATGTTCGTGCTTTCAGATTTCCTCCTGCTTCAGCAAGTGCAAAACTCCAGAGACAACCTGTCAATCTCCATCACATCCGTCCACCTCAGACAGGCTATTTATACCAGCCAGGCAAGCACGGTTCGGGGAGTTCAAGGTAACAGGGCTTACTTATGCTCTGAGCAGCTCCCTTCTCAGGGCAGGAAGGATTGGGGGCATCCAGGTGGAGCAGCCCTCACATCACGGGTAGCACTGACCTGCTCACAACTGAGGATGCTGTAGCCATCCCCAGCTACTGACAACAGCCAGGACCTAAAAGGTTGATATTTATCCGGCAAGACCCCTGGTCCCAGGCATCCCTCCGCACCCCACCACTGGCAGCAGACCTCAGCACATTGCTCCATGCTCTCTCCAAGCCAGGCCACAGCTGCCAGCTCGTTCATGCCAGATCTGGCTATTTAACATCATCTGGATCGGGTGCAAGCATCTGACTACGCACTGGTCACGTTAATGCCACAGCAAGAGATCTGGCTTTCACTGAATCACTCCTGTCTCTCTCATGCTTTATGTCTACTGAACGCTGGCTACCAGAGAGCAGATTTTATCTGATCCAGGATAAAGCCTGCCTTATCAAGTTGGCCCATTAGCATCATCTAAACAGATCTGAAGAGAGAAGAGGCATTTACACCAGATTAGCACTTCTAATGTGCACTCTGTGGTCACATGGCCACGAAGCTTTTGATCTGGCCTAAGAGCCCTAAAGCCACATTTACCAATCAAGGAGACGCAGCTTCAGTCAGCACTTCTCAGCCAGCTGCCTGTGCAGCTTAGTCCTCGCTTGGGTTGACGAGGCGTCCCCTATAAGCCACTGTGGTAGGGGATTCCCTGGTGGGAGAGAGGAGCTGCTTATGTCTTTCTTATGTCTTTCTTCACGGAGTGTCTGCTGCGCCTCGGGAGCGAAGGAGCTTGCTTAGATCCCGAGCCTGCTTCACTGCCCAAGTGCCACTGCTGCTGTCATTAACCCCTTTTCCAGCAGGCTGCAGCTCATCCGTGAGATCCCCTGGGAGCGGAGGAGAAAATAAATCCTGCTCCAGCGCTCTGTGTGTGCACAGGGGAGGGAGGGACGGCTATCTCAACGCTTTCCTGCCTCACCTAACGGGCAGAGACCGCATTCATGCGTGTAATGACATGATGATCCTGGTGTGGGCTCTTCTGAGCGCTGCTGAGTTTCAGGCGAGTCTTGAGCAAGTTTCCATCGCTCCAAATGCTCTGATGCAGCATCCTTGGCATTAGCACATATCCAACACAAATCCTGAATCCAGGGCCACAGCTCTATGCTCAGCTTCACCCACTGGGCTGGCAGCCACAGAGGACACTGGTTAGGATGGGGTTTGACTTCTGAAACAGGAGATTTAACAGACCCAGTTCACTGCCATCCAGCAGGTTCACTTCATGATCAGCTCTTGGTTGGAGCTGTAGCTGTAGGTCCATCCCTAGCTTCTTTTATTAATAAATACTTGGCTTTGCAATTGCATCTACACATTAAATTCTGCAACTCTGCAGTGTAAAATCCAGGGCTGCAGAGACCTCAGCACTTTAATCATTCAGAAATCATGTAAGACGCATCTCAGTGCACTGAGTCCCTCTCAGAATGCTCTTGGGCACATGAGCCAGGTGGGAAGCTTGTCTAGGAAGGCTTCTCTCCAGAGACTTGTGCCTGTAGATGTTTGACGTACCTCAAGGTGCCAAGGAGACCCATTTCCTTGCTGTGCTTTGGCTCACATACTCTTTAACCTATGGCGACACAGCACCGAGATGGGTACTGATGAACCAGTCCAGGTGAAATAGAAAACAGACAAAGAAAGCAAGATCCTCAGGTGATGCCAAAGGATATGGGTCTCCATCAATCCTGAAGGCCCTGTTTGTCACAGCCAAGGCTCTACCCTTGCTTGGGACAGACGGGATACTGGTGGAGCCCCACTACAGGACAGCTATGGCAGCTGCCTCGAGGATGAGCATGGGGGCATGTCCGTCCACACAATCCACCTCTTCCAGGCAGGTGTCCCCCAAAGCCTCTCCAGCTCTGGCTCCCCTTGGAGACCAGCCCCGCACGCACCTCTGGCGAGGCTCGTGCAGCCGGTACCTCCGAGCAGCCACGTCCCTGCCCTTTGCAATGTGTACGCAGTAAGAAAAAGGTCAGTTATGTCTATCAGCATGGATGTGACTGCGAACCAAGCTGGATGGAGGAGGCCCAGGCAAGGGACAGCCCCAGCAGCATCCCAGCCCCGTGGCCAAGCAGGGGAACGTGCTGCGCAGCTCGGGGCAGCTGCTGCTGGCCATGCTCTGCTCCGGCATCCCCTGCGAGCACCCAAAGCTTGCAAGATAGACCCTTGCAGCTACTGCTGCTACACTCCCCAGATGCTTGCACCCACATTGCATTGCTCTGGCCTCCCCCAGGCCTGAATCTCAGCTGACACATAGAGCAAAAGAGAAATATATACATATAATTCCCCTTCAAGTATCACGTAGACCAGGGAGCCTTTGGCCCTGGTGCTGCACAGCAGCTCCCCGTCCTGCCAGCTCCACAGCAGCATCTGCTTCCCCACACAGCTCCCATGTCCGTGCCCCACAGCCACAGCCCGCTGGTGAGACCTGACCTGGCCAACTGAGCTCCAGCAAGGACTTCCATGGAGCTACCGCAGCAGCTGACAGGACCACGCAAAGGGAGGACGACGAGGAGAAAACTTGTGGTTGTCCGATGCACAAGGCCATGTGATCTCTGCCTGCCTTGTCTCATCCCTGCCTCCCCACCTGCAGAACCTCATCCTCTGCCATCCAGGGTTCTCCAAAGGCAACCAAGGGTTGCTGGGCTTGGAAACTCGCTCCAAATCCCAGCGTGGAGTGCCCTGCCACACTGGCCGCCCTCCCCTTCGCCCCACGTCTGCCTTTAATAGTTTGCCAGATTGCCCATCACAACTAAAACAACAGAGCCACAAAAGTGGAGATGGAGGGAGGTGGCGTGGGGCAGCAATTAGTGCCAGAGTGGGAGAGAAGGGAGCGGGGCACAAAATGCACAAAAGGGAGGTCAGGGACACGGGCTGCACGCCCTGTCCTGGGGTGTGAGCCAAGGCACGGCGGTGAGACGGAAAGGGTGATTTACCCCAGCAGCGGCAGTGCCCGGGGGGCCAGGGCACATCGCCGCTTCCCCCTCCTTGCACCCTTTCGACTGCACCCTTGCATGTGTGGCAAGGACGAGGCGGGGACACTGGCCAAGGAAGGAATCCATTAATCTCCCTGGTAATTACTGCCACATATGGATTTGCACAATTATGCTCCGTTAATTGGTTATTATGGGCAAGCGGGGCTGACTGGGCAGAACAGCAGAGCTTTAACCCCTTTGCTGCCCCTCATGGGGCTCAGGCTGCTCCCCAAAATGCTCTCTTCCTCAGTTAAGGCCCTCAAAACAAAGGCTATTATTCAACAGCATGAAAATCTGCACCTTTGCTGAGAAGAACTAGGCAAAAAAATTACAGCTAACCGCCCTCCAAAGCCCCCCAGAGCGTCAGGACTTCTCCCGGTTGGATTTGCTTGCACAGAGACACATCCAGCCAGGCATCCCTGCCCTGCAGCCACCTCCAGTACCACTCACAGGGGACAGACCACCGAGATCTGACCCCCAAATGTCTTCTGCAGCAACCAGCAACATTTATGGGCCCCAGCTGTTCACACCGCATCCATGTCGCAACAGAGGGCTCCCATCACCCAGCTACCCATCCACTGAGAAATTCTTCCCTTCCTATTTTCACTCCTTTTCCCTAGCACTCAGGAGTGCAGCCACAGCAGTACAACTCCAGGAGGAGTCAGTAGCCCCAAGAGCCACGTGGCCAGGCAGGAGCCAGGGGTCAGGCTCTGAAGAGAGCGGCAGTGATTTCCTGGCTGCCTGACTTCAGAGCAGCAAAAGTTTCTTCCTCGCACGAAAGCCAGCTCCAAGCTAGCTGTCCAGAAAGGAACATCTCATCTCTTGGAAAGGCAGCGTCTCCAGCTCCCTGCGAGTTTCCTCAGACATGCGTGAGCTCCGCTTTGAGAGAGAGAAAAGCGGGCAGGCTCCGTACCCACGAAAGGTTGCCGATCGCTGCCACAAACCCATCACCGCCGCAAAGTTCAGAGTGAATCTTCAGAGCTGTCAGAGGAAAGACCGGGCAGAACCTGCAACCGTGGTTAAAAAGGTCAACTGGGAAAAGTCAGGACAGGAAGGACGCACGCTTTATTGACGGATGCAGAAAGGAGCAGATTAACCTGTGAGTCACCATGAGTTGTTTTGGGCAGCGCTGGACTGCCCGGCAGGGCCTCCTCAGCTCTAGCTGGTGCTAAGCCTGTTGTGAAGCGTTTCAGGACAACCGAGGCTGGGGATGGAGCTTGGAGCCTGAGCAGGGCTGCGCATCAGGCAGGGCCCTTCCTTCATCCTGCGGCATGAGAAGACTCATGGGGGTGGAAGCCTGTGGTGCTCATGACCCTCACCAGCTTTTCGGACTCTGAGCAGTCGTGGGTCTCTGTCCTTTCACTTACGGGCAAATGTCTTTGGGAAGGAAAGAGCTGCCTGCATCCGGAGGCTTGCTCGCAGCTTCATAGACATAGGGAGCTACTCCAGTAAAAGACCTGGGGATCTTGCAAAACTGATGGAATTTGACCAAATCTCCCCCACATGCTGGGAGCACTTTAGAGTCCACATGTGTTAAGTTTTTGGAATACTGCAGAAACGTCTGCTTTCCTTCCAAAACCACCTCTCCAACATGGTGGGAGTGGCTGCTGGGGTTGAAATTGGGCCGCATGAAGCAATCCAGGAAAAATGCAAATTGTATAAAGGATCACCCTGTTCTCACACAGGAAAGAGGCCAAACCTGGCCGGGGAATGTCTGGTGACCAAGAGTTCAACCTGCTGCTGCAGGGTGCAGAGAGCCCCAAGGCAACATCACGTCCAAAACCTCCCAGTGCACCAGTGATGCTAAGCGATTGATATTGATAGGGATTCATGAAATACTTCTACTAAGAAAGCAGCAAGTTCAGTTGCTGCTTGAAATTGTGCGTGATTGGAAATATGTAAAGGCAAGAAAACGCATTCCTCTTGATTGGGGTAGATTTGCACATATTTGGTAAAGAGCTCTCATTCAATGGAGGGAGTGAAACATGTAGGGTCAGCCCAAAATGTAAAGCAAATGGGTGCTGCTCTGAGGTGAATTAGACCATTTTGTCTTTTACTCAGTGGAACTCTCTCTCCCCCTTTCCCGCTGCCCTTCTTCCCCTATACCTATATATATACACATGTATAGATTTAATGTATCTGACAAGAATCAACATTTATCCAGGGACAATTTCACTTTTTGGAAAAACACAACACCGTGTAAAAAAGGATTATTCTCCTGCAAATTCCTGGCTAGTTTTACATACAACTTCCAGCAGCACTTTATTGAGCTGATGCAGAGAATTCCTTCTGTAGAAGCCACCTCATACCCAAGCACAGTATCCCACAGTATCCCAGTCCGCGCTCCAGACATTTTCCCTGTCCTCCAGTGTGATAGAAAAGCATGGACTCACAGTAAACAGGTCTAGCAGGGAATCTCGTCAACTCATCATACCCATCTGTCTGTCCCATATCAGGACCATAGACCTTCGTTGATGGAGACCTCCTTCCCGGCATCTGTGCCAGCAATCCCGTTAAAAGCTATTCCCAGAGTGCCTCACCTGAGCCTTCCTGCAATGCACATTCACTATTTTATGGCTTGCTTCTTACAGGAGCCCCTCCACAATTCATCTCTCTTTACACAGGTTTTCTTTGATTTTGAAAGTCTTCTGCTCCTCACCCTCTCCCTCACTAAGCAGCAGTAGTTGCTCAACCTTTCTTTGCAAGCCCGGACCCCTCGCTGTCTGACCACCCTTCTTACTGACTTTCTCACACATGCCTGGCTCCGTACCTAGTAAACAGAACATCCCCCACACCCACCATCAGTCCTGTACATCTCCTCAACAAGCTCAAGAGAATAAACTAAACCAAGAGTAATGAGTGAGTGCCTCACAGCGATATCAGCATTTCTTTCCAAAGCCTGCACTGAATAAAACTCCCGTAGAGGGATGGCTTGGTTGGCACCTGCTGCTATAGTAGTTGCATGCCCGGGAGCCCCGCAAGCCCTACTGCTCAGTGACGGCCACAGGGCTTCTCACCACCCCCACCACGCGGCTCCTCAATGCAGAACAGAGCCCGCTGTTGCAGAGACTGCGGGCTCAGCCCAGCCCAATTCCCAAGGGTGAGGGCAAGGACTTACAGAAGTGAGGGAAGGAGCCCATCTCCAGGGAATAAGGAACCTGCATGCCCGGCTGCATCTCCAATCTGCGTCCTGTCTCTTCAGTGGATTCAACCATGAAGGGAGTTTTGGGATCAGCTCTCCCTGCTGTGTTGGGCTGTCGGAGCAGGAGGGAATCAGAGAGAAAGAAGCATTTACTTGTTATGAACCAGCATCCTCACAACCCGTCCTAAGTTACAAATTTACCTCCCAGACCTTGACCAGGGCTGGGGTTTCCTGTGTTTGCTCTTCGGGCTCCTTTCTCTTTGGAAAACCAGAGGTGTTGCAATGCGGAGGGGGAGGGCCGGCTGCACGGGGTGGGACCCGCTTGGTGCGCCAGAGTCAGCCCGAAGAGACTCAGCTGAGAAAGTGTCTTCTGGAAGCAACATCTTTCTTACCTGTGGCTCTTGAAGGAAGGAAACCAAGCGAAGTGCTGTCATCCCCTCACAAGCAGCCGTGGGTTGTGCCTAGCGCATCCAACTCCCAGACTGTGACACCTTTCTTCCATTGAACTCTTAGCGCGGACCATAACTTATCTGTCTCGCTTCTGTTTTCTTTTTTCCCTCTTCCTTTCTCTCTGCCAATTGGCCTTTTCTCTCTTGTCTGTTAGCAAACAGATTCTCTATCTGATAGCAAACTTTGCTGTCAAGAAGGTGGTGACTGTTTTAGCCACATCCCCCCTAAATTCCAGGCAGACCAGGAATAGCTTTGTCCTCTGAGGACCATGGGGCAGGCAGCAAGGGGTAATGTCCTACTCGCATTCCTGCACAGCGTCACTGGTACAGACCCTCATCTCCACCAAGGTTTCCAAACAAGACGGCTGCCCTGAGCAGTGACCAGTTTTTCTTGTGTTGAATTTGGACCCTCCAGCTTCACCCCCATGCCTATTTATCTCTGTTGCGCCCATCAAACCATCTGCCTACATTTTCCTTCCTCGCTTGCCAGTGCTGATGGAGAGGAGCTTCAAGCAAACAACATTCCTGTCCCTGTCTGCGCGGATAATCTCAGGATCTCCGTGCTCCCCTTGAGGCTCTGTCAACAGCACCGGGGTTGTGGAGGGCAGGATTGCGCCGCTTTCGCCGCCCTGTCCCGTACACTTTGTGCTGCCCAGCCCAGCCTGCTGCACGAAGAATATTCTGCCAGGGGCCAGGTCGGACTTCCAAGGGCTTCCAGCCACCTCCCCTCCCTGGATCTCTCCATGTTTATGGGAACAAAACCTGCAGGTCCCAGAGTGCAAACTGATCACTTTGAGATTTCTATGTCCAGAAACCAGGGCTTCTGCATAGCTGTAGTCCCCTCACACTATCAGACAAGCACTGTTAAAGCCAAGGTGGACCACACAGCCCCTGCCACATCTGTACCCGCTGCCAGGACACATCCCAGAGGAAAACCAGCTACAGGGAGCCAGGCACAACCTTAATTGTATCTTAGGACCGGGACGAAAGCCTGCACAACTGTTCTGTTTCAAAACCTTAAACCGTGGCTCAGATCGCTGTGCACGTCTGGGAGACTGTGAGCAGAAGTAGCAGGACATGAACTCTGCAAGTGCACAAAGGAGCTGAATCAACGTCCTGCTGATGCAGCCTCGTAAAAGAAGCGAATGATGGACAGGCCTGCAGGTTTTCATATGCAAGGCAAGGATTTACAGTGATACCAAAGGAATTACTTCAGCCCCACAGTGACAATACCCACCCGCTTCCTTATTATATTTTATTGATCTTACCCTAAATACATGTGGCTGGAGGAAATGATGCATAAATTACTAACAAGTTAATTTCTTGCTCCAACACAGACTCACAACAGACCTTTGAAGGGGAACCAGGAAAGACAATGTGTGAAAGGATAAAGGCCCTGAGACAAGCTTGGATGTAATAATCCCACGTGAATGATTATTGCTGCAACTAATGTAATCTAATAATGAAGAATTTACGCCAGATGTCCCCGGAATATGCCAGGCAGATTCGGTATTCAGCAATGCTTCCCTTTCTAAGGAAACCTTGTTAGGAGGGAAAAAAAAATGCTACTGTTTATTCATTAAATGAGAGGCTGTAGAGCTTTATAGAAAGAGTTGTAATAAAAACTTGCTTTGCAAAGCTTCCTGGGAGGGTTTTCATTAGCCCTGACTGCCAATTTGTTTTCAGGTAAAGTTTAAGATGTTGGTCCTGGCCTAGAAATCTCCTAATTCTGGGGTTTGCCATTTAGAAATCCATTTTGCAGGTTGAAGAGAGGCCTGGAGGAGAATGTCAACCATCCGGACTGATGTGGAGACCTAAGCTAGAACAAACCCCCTGCTCAAAGAGCAGACAAGGGCTCACATGCCTTTGGTGTTTCAAATGGGGTGCCAAACGAATGCAGGTCAAATGAATGCAGGCAGGGATAGCAGGAGCACTGCCAATGGACACTGATTTCCATGACTCGTTAGGTAATCTGGGTAACCACAGCGGGACGAGAGCTAGGAGCAACATTTCCTTCTTCAAGTCTAAGAAAATGCATAAACCACATTTTTCTCTCTTCTTCCTTACCTCTCTAAGGCATTTCACATAACCACTGCAAACAGCAATCCTGACCACACTTCAGGGTTTAACTCCTGTTCACAGTTCCTTCTTTTTAACCACTGTTACTTAATAACTCTCACAGGAAGAAGAAGGAAGCTTTAGCAAGATCCAGATCCACCAAAGCACCGGATCCAACACGAGAGATTTGGTTGAGCACTGTTAGCCTAATAGGGACTCAGCCTCTTGTTCATTAGCTGTTTTTGCAACGACCCGGGGATCTCATCTCCTGCAGCAAACGTGTGGCTCCAGTAATGAGACACAGGCACTGAACAGACCTGGTGCGACTGTGTCACAATCACAGCCTCAGCGCTGCTGCTATGATCCCCCTTTGCCAGCCAGGTTGTGTAGCACAGGCTGCTCGTCTCTGTCGAAATGTATTTCAAGGGGGCTCTCTGATCCGTGCCAAGAGGCAGGCAGCAGCTCGGGAGAACTTTTCAAACCAAAATACAAACATAGCTGCACTTAGGACTCGCAAACCCGGACTGCAGTCAGGATGTCAGATGGCAGCCTGCCTTGGAAATAGGACCAAAGATCAGGTATAATTTTAGTAAGCCCTCAGGCTCCACGTGCCCTGACCGTGCATGCTTTGATGACACACGATTGTAAGAGGAAAGAAAGAAAAAGCCCAGGTGACACCTGCAGGGAGGGGGAATCTGGCACACAGGAGGTTCCTACAGGGATTGCCAACACCACTACGTGTCTGTCTGGCTTTTGGGGCAGCCTGGTGAGTCCAAGGGAGATAAACATTTGGCTTGGCTAGCTGGATACAGAGGAGATGCACCCAGGTGAAGCACCACATACTTGCTCCTCACACAGTGACTTGCACCTTTCAAAGCAGCTGTGGCCATGGGGCTTTGAGTCTCAGGTCCCAGAGCTTCAAAGAGAGTTCAGGCTTTGATGGTTTGAAATGTGTCACTAGGACACGAAAATAGCTGCACCTTACAGGTTGGCATCTGGCAACCCTGATGTTGAACTTCAGTGTAGAATACAAAAGGCACATTATTTTTCTTAGAGGATACCTTAGAAACCCAAGAGCATTTGAGGGGCCAGCAGCATCTTCAGGAAACCTTTATTTACAATTGGTATCATGAAAGGAAAAGAAGGAGTCCTTTCATTTCCCAAATACCTTCAAGTACATTTGGGGGGGTTATTACTATTTTTCACCAGTCAGGGTGCAATGCCTTTCTATAAATATCTAGTGCCTTTACTACGTGATTGAGCACGCAGGTGAGCTGGCTGGCTACATGTAGGAGCTGACCCCAATGATTCATTCTGCAGGCTGCAGAACTCACACTGAGGCTGCAAGCAGCCTCCAGCAGCGCAGGGCAGCGAGGCCAGCCAAACGGCTGGGCTGCAGCAGTGCCCGCCAGCTTTACAGACCCCTTCCTCACCTCTCTCTAGAGAAGCCTGCAGCACATCTGGGCATGAGGACCCAGATGCAGAGGCAGGAGGGGGTCTGGGCTGGGGCTTCGGAAGGAAGGGGCTGCTGATGGCATTACTGCAGCTGCACTCTGTCACAGACATCACTCCTGGCCTGCTCCGGAAGCAACATGCTAAGCAAGCATGCAGACGCTTGTTGGAAGCTACAGCAATTAAGGTAATTAAGTGCTGGGGCTGTCCCATATGTTTTCTGATCTGTTCTTCTTCAGGTCCCCTCTTACACCTTTTCCTGAACCCTCTGGAAGGCTGTGGCTTTCCTGTTCCAGATCTAAAACCAGAAGGATGAGTGTCCCAGAGCAGAGCAAAGGCCTCTTTCCCCTCACATGCCCGAGCAGACAGCAGGGTAGGACCAGACGCATCACTGTGGCGTGTGTCCCTCTCGCAGCATCTCTCAGGCTTTCCCAAGCACAGCAGCCCTGCTCCAGGTGCCCAGTTCACCCGCGTGCAGGGATCTGGGGGGAAACACAGGAGCTCTCCCAGCGGGAGCAGCAGCAGGACGGTGGTGCTGTGTCCACAGAGCCCTGGGCGCTCCCGAGCTGGGCACATCCTGCCATACAGCAGACACGCACCGGCTCACGGGCCCAGCTCCCCACGGAAAGTCCCAGAGCTCTTCCCTGAGGAATTCAGCAGCATCCTCTTTTAGACACGAGGCAGCAGAGACACAAGGTGAAGGCACAAGCAGCACTGGGAATTTAAACAGCAGGCTCCCATATTTTGGGTGACAAGATCTTTCCTCGGGCAAAGTGCATGTTCAGTCTTAGGAAAAAACTGCTCTTCAGAGATGACTTTCTCACTGCAAAAGCCAGGAGAACGGGGGAATTGTTCTCAAAGCTCTTCCCAGGCAGCTGGTCCATTCTTGCCCAGTGTATTTCTCCACAGCAGAATTGCTTCCTGCAGCTACATTTCAACACTGACACAAAGACATGACGTTAACTGTCCAGTGATAGCAGAGATTACCTGTCCACTCCTTGCAACTTTCTGTTTTCACAGGTGGTGCTAGAATATGAACAAAGCACTTTTTGGAAGTTACTTATTAGGTTCATGAAATATCTAAAACTTGAATTTTTAAATCCACTATGAGAAAAGACATGGATTTTTCATGTCCTGAGGGCTCTCCTGCTGGTGTAGCAGCTGGTGTTTTATGCCACTCTGAACTGAAATTGCACCTTCTGCTTAGGCACAGCAAAGTAGGCTTCACGGGTTTGAAAACTCAACCAAATCAAGTGGCATCCCAAGCAGAGCAGAAATCAGGAGGAAAATGGCAGGCAGGCTGACTTGGAGGTCATATCCTTGGGAAACCAGGCCTACAGGCTTGCACCACTTGTAATGACTCGAGCAGCCTTGCACCCCTGCTCCAGGCAGCTTCGCTCTGCCCAGCAAATCCCCCCTGGGCAGGGATTTATCATCACCCAGGACCCACACTCTGCCCAGGAAATGCAGAGGAAGCTCTTGGGATACAGCTTTCTAGGAACATTACCACTGTACTTCCATTAAACACCTTTTGCACATGGAACATCTGTTTTATTCACGTAAACCTGGCATTTCACCATCTCTGTTATTCACATTATCTGGCTTTTTTTTTTTTTTTTTTTTTTTTTTTTTTTTTTTTTTTTTTTCACATTTTTTTTTTTTTTTTTTTTTTTTTTGCACTGATATGAGGTTAGGTGAAAAGGGAACATCACTGTTTCGTGCAGGGTGGGTCGCACTGTATTTCCCTTTTGATTCAGGCCAAAGCGGGCTTGATTTCCCAAGATGTCAAACTGAAAAACCCTGCCCGATTCCAGCCCCTCCTTTCCCAGGAATCGCCCTGGACAAAGTGTTTCCTGTCTTCCCTTTAACCCTTTTCCTTCCACCCAAGTGCTCCACAAGCCAGGCCCACTCCAGCAGGCACAGATTCAGTCTGGTCCCCTCCTCCAGCCCACTCAGAGGCCATCAAAAGCCCAAAATGACAGCACAGGAGTGCCAGAAGCAAGCAAGTCACCTGCAATTTCACACCTGCCAATGCTGCTTTCATGGCAGCTGGTGAGGCGAGAAGTTGATGAAGGTCCCACTTGGCCCAGGCTGAAAGTCAAAGAAACTGTTGGGCTTTTCAGGGAACGTCCTTCCCTGAAGTGGAAAGGCAGGTAAAAAAATCTGCTGGCAGCTGCCTAGGGGCATCTGTTGCCTTATTGAGACTGAATTTTTGTTTCTTGTACACAGTCCTGTTCCTGGCACTGACTTTTCTGAGCTGGAAAAAACACTGGCCACCATCAGCTGTGGAAGCAGTTTCTGGATTGTGGATTTATTTCTCCCCCCGGAGCCACAGCTGAACTACACCGGCCCAGTCTGCTCATCTCAGGTGAGATTAAAGGTGTCAGGTACTAACTATCTAGCAGGTAACTAGCAAGTTTTGACCATACAGGCCACTCCTCCTCCTTCCACCCTAAGGATGTGCATGAGAGGCTGTACACCCAGCTTGGGACCTCAGCAGTAGCTATGTTCAGTAGCTTCTGCTGCCTGCTCCTAACAAGGAGGATTGCATGACCCAGGCTTTGCTTCTTGTTTGATACAATATATTGTCTTTGTCCCTGCCAAGGATGGTAAGACTCACCATAGAAACTCAGACCCATGGGCTGAAGAATCCTGTTCGTGTTAGCGACATGCTCAAGCCAAGAGGAAGGAGCTGGTTTCCTGCAAGAGCAAAGGGAAAGCTGAGTGAGACTTCCACAAGAACCATTAAAAAGCATGAAGAGCTGCAGTCTTCAAAGTCTGTAACAATAACTCTCCTTCATAAGATTAGAGCTGATGGTCAAATGCTGAATTCAGCTTAAGTTCTGAACACCAGAGCTCTAGAAAGCAACTCCAGCCAGGCTCTGGTAGAAGACCACCTGTCTAACAGCCTTTTGCTTATGAAAATAGAAGGAACAACCTGAGTCAATATCACCAAGGGCATGGTAGATACAGAGGCACCAAGCCCAAATCAAATGCTACCCATCTTGGAGGATTTTAGTGTGATGTTTGTTTCCTCTTCTGTTGAGCTGCAGATATAAAACACTAAAGCCACCTAGTAGTTAAATTGCACCACAAAAAAACAACCATCCTTTTGCCAAACAGCAGTGCAGCAGATCTACAAAAGGACATCTGTTAACGTCACCTTCACAGCTCCCATAGGTCACAGCCCAAGCAGATATCTGCTCTAGAACAAGATGCCAGGCAAGACACTTCATATTCTGGACAATGCCAATGGCCCAGTGAGAGATGGGGAATTTAAGGGAAATGGAGCAACAGGAAATTAGGAAAGTTCTTCCAGCAAAGACCCTGTCATTCTTTCTGTGGCTGCAAGGCACCACATTGTAATCAGGTGTGAAACAATGGGGTTACTAACTGCCTGGCAGCACATGCTGCCCCAGTCATTATCTCAAGCCATCATTTCCAAAGAGGGCCCTGGACACAAACAACAGAAGAGCTGAAACCACAGTCACTAAAACAGACACATGCATTTAAAGCAAATACTTCCCAAAGCTACTAAAGGACTGGACCTGCCATGTCATCATGGCTGGCACTTTATGGCCCCAAAAAAAAGGGGAAAAAAAAAAAAAGGAGTGCAGGAAAGTGCTAAGAATCAGCTGCTGGGAAGCATGAGCTACAACTGCCCCCACTACAGGCAGGTGGGAGCCATGCTGGCCTCCAGAGGAGGCTGCACACAGAGGACACCAGGAAGGACAGGCTAGGGGACACATGTGGTTCTTGAGCTCTCCGAACAGCTCCTGCCGGGATTCAGAGCAGGGCGCTTCAGGCTAATCTCCTGCGTCCCCTCAGGGAACCTGAGGGATTATTGCTCTACATCTGCTCACATGGTTGGGCCCCACCTTGTCAAGGCAGGGGACGGGCTGGCAGCTGCTTGGTTGCTAATCGGTTTGGGATAAACAGGGACGGGCCCTGGCTGTCGCTCTGCAGCATCTCCCAAAAGACTCCCTTGCTCAGAGCCTGGTGGTTCCCCTTGGGTCCTGCCTCACAAAGCCTCATGCATCACCAAGTTCTGGTTCCTGTCCATGGCTACAGAGAGCCATAGCTCAGCTTCCGTGGATACATCAGGGGCTGGAGAAGGCAGCCACAGCAGTGTCTGACCCTTGCCACCACCTAGCCCAGGATCGTTCTTAGTTACAGCTCAATGCCCAGGGAAAGCAGAAGTCCACTGCTAAGAGTCAGCACACACCACCAGAGCCATGCTGCATCTGCATGATGCATCTCCATGACCCTCTCCCAGCCCCCCAGCTTTCCAACAGACAGAGCTGCAGAAGACCCATGGGGCTGAGGGTTTGGGGATGCCAGCTGCTCACACCCAGGTCCCCCACTTGTTTCTCTTGTTGCTCTCCTGTTGCTGAGCATATTCCTCAGAGCTAGCAGGGACACCTGCCTTACCGTACACAGAGCTGAGCCTTCCCCCTTAGTTCCTCCTTCCTAAGACAGCAGTTTGGAGGCCAGCTCTGACTGGGCCGGCTCTCATGCAGTCAGTGCCATCTGCCGGCAAACCTTTCCTTGGCTGCCAGGGGAAGTGGGAAGCTAAGCAAGGGAGCAAGTCCTCAGTCTGGCACCTTCCTCACATCTTCCTGCCGTCTGCAAAGTGACAAATGACCAAGATATCCCCAGAAAGGGAGCGTTACATTTAAAACACTTTATTAAATATTACAAATACAACAATACATTCCAGCTCAAACAGATGGCTAATTTATCATAATTTAAGCATAACTTAAGACTTATTTAAGTATTTTCCTAAGACCTTAATGATTAAGCTCTTATGCAGGTATACAATAAACTAATATATAAAAAACAGGGCTTCCATGTTATTTGCAAATATGCTGGCATTAAACTGTTTAAAATAAATCAAAAAAGTCTTCAAGTTATCCAGGTCCAGATCAAAGGCTAGACCTACCCAGGGTCAGATATTTTACAATACTTCTACAGTTAAATAGTACAGAAATACCCACAGTAAACAAAATGTACAATTAAATATTTATATAAACAAGACATTACAGAGCTTAATCCCATTGGGATGAAAAGACTTCAGATCTACTTGCTGCATTCATAAACCAGAGTACCTGGAATGAACACTAATACTTAGTGCTACTACAACAAGAGTTTAAATTTCAAAATCCTTCTAGGACATGCAAGAGAAAACCAAATAACTGGCCATATGATTACAGGCATATTCACTGATGTCCTGTTAAAATGAACCGACTTCAGCAACAAGCCAGATCCAAGGCTTCAAAATATTTCAGTGAACCTTTTTTCAGTTATTCTGTCTCTGCAAGTATAACCCTCTCCAGCAGCACAGTAAGTGGTGGGAGATAGTGCGTCTTCACCTTATTTAAGTACCTTCAAGTAGTCCAGAGGAGAAACCAGCCTCCTCTTTAAGCAACAGCAGCTTAGTATACACTCCCCATCCAAAGAGATGGCAAACTCCCAATTTTAAACAAATGCATGACTGAAGGTAGACTGCATTTTGCCAGAGGGCCAGAGTTTTGCCCTCTGCTTGTTTATCTTCAATGGAAATATCAGACAGCTTGAGTTCAAAATGTCTTAGAAAAAACAAGGTAAATCATTTTGTCAGCAAGAGGTAAAAACATCTGGACAGCTGCTGATCTGCATGCAGTTTCGTTTCCTATAAATCTCTGGGACATAAGTAGAGATGGCTTCAGTTCCTGCAGAGAGAACAAAATTCCTCTAAATCAGAGAGCTGGCACAGGTTTGTATTTGCTCTCATTTCAGAGCTATTTTGTACATGGCAAGTAATAAAAGCATGCAAAAGTATTTTTAATATCATACAGATAGACAGAAGCTTAGCACAATCATTCTTTGAACTGACCAATCATTTCTGACTCAGTGAATTTTTTTCTTTAGAAACTTTCATGTTATGCTTAGGTATTAGGTACCACAAAGCACATATGCCCATTTCTGCAGCTGTAGATAATTAAAGCTCCAATTGCTTCTGTGATTATCAGCAAGAGAAACTGAATACAGATATCTTATGATCTTACCTGAAATGTTTGGATTTAGACGACATGACCAGCACTCTGGAAGCTACCTTCAATGGTGAGGCTCTGACAGCTACTGAAAAACAGAAACAAAACATACTTAGTGACAGCTATTCTACACTGAATGCATTTTAGTAGAAAACTATTGCAGTGTTCTAATGTTGCTTTTTGAAACACAGCTTACCTGGAAGGTGTATATTTCTTTCCTGCAAGAAAAAAAAATAAGAAAAAAATTAGCATTTCAAGATGAAAGTCTTTCCAGGCAAAATTTCTTCTAAACCTCTCCTGAATAGTTGACAAACACATTGATCTAGCAACCAATCTAAAAGCCAGTTGCACTACGTTGTCATCAGCTGTATCTCAACCTCCCATTCATTTTTCCTGGCATTAATTGCCAATGAATAGAATTGTTTCTTCTCTCTAATAATTCTTATTTTAAGAGAAATATTTATTCTTATTGATTTGTCATCCAAAAACCAAGTGTTGCATATATAGGTTTCTTGGAAAAAAAATATCTTGGAATAGCTTAATATAGCAATTGCCTCTTTCAGAGGACTGAAGGGTTCTACTCAACTCCCCAGTAAAAAGTTCAGTCAGACAAATAAAAAATACAATCTAGTCCAGCTGCTCACCTTTCCTTCGAAAACGTCTTGCAAGCCAAAGGAGAAAGGATGCTGTGGAAAGCAGAGAGGCACTTGTGGCTGCAATGCCCACTGAGAGAGAGGTGCCTTGTTCAGAAGCTGAAAAGATGAAAAATGTTACAGTGAGATTGAGACATATGATGCCTTTCAAGTCCTTTCTACTCCTTTCTTTTCCAAGTGTTCTTCCTAAAGATTCTGAATTACTGCTTATCACTGGCTGAGAGAAGATAGATCCTTCACGCAGGTGAAAAGCTTTATACTAAAATTTATTCACCTTTATCAAAGCAATAGCAAGGTAACATGCTGCTAGAGTAGGTTCTGCCTAACCTCCAGCCTGAGATGACGATTTCTGCTTGTCTTTTGTTTTGATTTGTATTTTGATTTCTTCTGGAGTGTTTTCCTCTAAGGAATCTTACTGGAATCAGTGCAATTCAAGAATCTAAATTCTTCAGAACTAAGCTTGTCAGTGTTTATTTAGACTTTAAAGCAAAGGCGCTCCTGGTAGGCTCACATATGTTCCCACTGAAGTCAGAGTAGAGCTCTTATTGCCTTGGAAGGAAAGGCAAGGCTCAGACTTCTAACAGAAGCTCTAATTTTATCACGCAGAAGAGCCATGTGAGGTCTTTGGCCAAGAAGTACTTCAAAGAGGGGGAAAAAAGGGGAAAAAAGAAAAAAGCCATCAGGAACCACAAGGCTCTACTTCTTTAAGAAAGGTCTTTTATTCATTAATGTAGCAAGTGACCAACACTAATTTTTTAATCAAGAAAAAACAGCTTTGGGGCTTTTTTCTTCATGTGAAATCAAGATTTCTCACCAAGGCCTTTTAGGTATTGGGTTTTGTTTTCTCTGTTTGAGAAGCATATCGAGGCTTTTTTTTTCCCCCTTTGTGAACTGCACTATAATTCCTAACTAGAAGGTTGGCGTATCTGTTCTACTCTTCCATACTCCTTCTTTGATTAGAAAAACCCAGTGCCACTTCTGTGGTTAGCCAGAGATAAAATACCTTCGCACGTGGGCAGACTGGCATTCCAGTTTCCTGAATGATTGCACTCAAGAACATGAGAGCCATTCAGCCTCCATCCTTCCGCACAGCTAAAATGGCAGGCTGTGCTGTATGTGAAGCTCCCAGCACCATGCAAGCAGTCTACAAAGCCATTCTCAGGAGAGCTCAGTGGTTCACACTGTACAGCTAAAAAAGAATTATTAATGGTTAATAAGCATTAAGGACTTTCCTGTCTTCAGTCCTCTTCTCTGTACTAGCAAGCATACATTGTATTATTAGAGAGTAATTTACATCCTCTTGCCAGAACAAATGTTCTTTCAATATTCTTTCCCTAAAATGTTTTAGGGCTCAAATACTTTGGAGAAAATTAACAGGTTCATTTCATAGGTATTAGTAGCTGTAAATCAACTATTAGCTATTAAATAAAACTAACTGTCTTTAGCTAATTGGATTTCTAAATCCAGTCAGCACAGATGCCTCAGGAACCCAG
>VZSG01000284.1:217530-232881 GCA_013398315.1 Nothoprocta pentlandii
CAGGGTGGCTGGTCCTGTCAGGGCAAATCCCTCCTCACAGGAGAACTTGCAGGTAGCACCCCAGGTAAGTTCCTCAGAGGAATTGGAGCAGTTCACAAAACCATGAGCAGGCTTTTCCAGGACAGGACAGGTCACAGCTGAAAGCACAAAAGAAAATGGAGTTTAAGCTTAGAACAATTAAAAAGAGCAGCATATCCAATGAAATAGATTAAGACACCTGCAATCCTGCTATTTTAGGAGGTGGACAAGAGCTGAGGGATCTCAAAATGGAAGATTTCTCTGCAGTTCACAACAGCTGGTTACAATCAAAAATTTTCTGCATGACTTTTGATATATGTTTATTGATAAGTAACACTCCAAATGGTAGCATATTTGAAGTTGAACACTTCAAGAACTAGTTACAACAGTTAGGATTAACTAGCCTATTGTGAACAGTCACAGCTGGATCAAGCAATCCATTCCCTATTTTCTGGTGGCAGGAGGCAAAAAAGTTTCTTCATGAGGAAGTCTAAGGTAAGGCTGGGACCCTGGTCCTGCCCATTTCATGCCCTCCGGGTGAAAGGCCCCCGCACTGCAGTAAGACTATCCCTTCAGAGCTAAGTACAAAGGAATAGGCCAGAATCTCAGTTTGTATCTACTGGTAGGGTAACTTTGAAGTATACAGACCTACGTATGATTTGGAAAGCTCATTACCACTGCCTGGGAAGCTTACCTTTACACTCTGCAAGGGATGCAGACCAGACCCCAGAGGAGGTACAGTGGACAGATTCTACTCCAGTCAGCTCATAGCCCTTTTCACACTGAACTGTGCAGGATGAGCTGTAGCCAAAGTTCTTCAGTGGGTGGCTGCACTTTAAGCTCCCATGATCAGGTTCCTTTAGGGTGTCACAAGTCTTAACTTTAAAGAAACACAATGACACAGAGTCAGAGTTATTAACTAAGCAGGTAAATTGACAAGCCAGACAAACCCAACACTAGTTAATATAACCCTCTGCCTTGTTGGAAAAGTAGCTAGGATGATCTTACCAAACTCGCATTCAGGCCCATAGAATCCAGGGTCGCAGTGGCAGGTGTGATTGTTAATGGTCTCTATACATTCCCCACGGCCACTGCAGAGAGATGGGTTGCAGGAAGCTAAAAGAAATAAAATATATTAGCAATATTTAAATGCAAAAGGAACAATAGACTATGGTGAAGGTAGAATTACTCAACAAGTAACTTGTTTACCAACTAATTACAGCTCTTATTTGGTACATACTGGGCTTTTTTTTTTTGGTCTAGCTGTAGCCCCATAGTGTCTAAGCCACTCCAGGGGTCTATTACCAGAGAGAGATGCCTCCAAAAGGGCAATTCTTGCCTGGCTGAGGAACTCACTAAAAATAGGATCAAAAATCACTTTCTGAAAGAGCCTCTTTCTCTCCACCAATTATATAAGGGGTCTGGTGACTTGCTTAGAAAAGGCATATAATATCCTGAGGACTAAGAGGTAAGGGGGATCAATATAGCTCTTAAAGCACAGCCAGGTTCAGCTCTAAGAATAGCCCCCCAAGGAACTGTGTTTAAGGTAATTGTACAAGTGTTTATAGGCCAGAGAGATAAATATTTAAGACTACATGACAACACCCCACTATATCATCTCCACAGGGCCTCACCTGTATAACACAAGGCAACCTTCTTTTTCTCACACTGTGCATCATTCCATTTGCCGTCATCCTTTCCTCTTTTGATGTAGATTTCAACACAGTCCTCATTATTGCCTTCACCATTTGGCTCACCCAAGGCCCAGTTTTCTGCCTCTTCCGTCAGTTCTTTGTTAGTTCCAACCCAGGTCCAAATCTCATTAATTTTTCTGATTCCAATCCAGTAGTAACCCGGATTGAAGGGTAAGAACTCATTGAGGTAGCTGATTTCCTCCTTATTCTGAATGGCAACCATGTTAGTATACCTGTCTTGGCACCATGCCTCTGCTTCGTCGTAGGTCATATTTATGTCTGAATAATGGTAGGTCCAACAATTCACCTCCTCCAACACAGTAAAACCTGGAATGAGAAGATATCAAGTAGGTAATTTTTCTTCTAGAGAAGAATATAAAAGAAACCATAATACTCTGTGCTTATCAATATCTGAACATGCATAGGCAGTAGTTACATTTTATACACTGTATAAATATGTACTTTATATGCAATATTTTATATAAAACAGTGACTGCATTTTATACATAATTAACTGACAAGTTTCAAAACAGGCATGTCAGCACCAAATATAGGGACTTCAGCCTGTAAAACTGTGCCTGATTACAAAGTTCTGTAGGCTGTATAGCAAAAGCACTACTATCTAAAGGGTGAAAAAGGGAAACACTATTGAAACTGCAGAGTTTCTCTATGGAAAAGAATTAGCTATGAATAATAATTAGTTACTAACCTCCTACTAATTAGTTTGTGTTCAAAAATTGTTTAATTTGGAGCTCAAATAGGTTCACTAACAACCTCATCCTATTAGCTTTCTACAGACACATACACTTACCATAAACAAGAAGAGATAGGAACCACAAGCAAGCCATGTTTGAGAGCTTTATCTTTTGTGCAGACAACTAGGAAAAAACAGAAGAGATACATTTGTATAGAACATACTACTTTTTTTGAATTCAGTATGAAATACTGCCAGTTTCATCTGTTCTACTTAATTCCTCAGTGATTTTTTTAAATCTCATTTGGGGAAAACATATTAATTAATTAGTTCTTAACATAAAGACAGCTTTTAAGAAAGAGCAGCAAAGAGTTCTGTCCAATTTTCCCTTAACTAAGCAATGAGATAACACAAAACGCTTCATACTCACAGATTGTCCTTGTGATGGCCAGGTGCTATAGAAGTCTTCTGATACTTTCCAGTGGCTGCTTTCCTTTGCTAATTTGCTGGATATGGTCTTAGAGATGCAGTTCAGCTTGAAGTGCCTGCACCGTGTGTTCCTTCTGCTTCTGCTGCTGCCTTTTATTCTCTCAGCGCAGCCTGTCCTCCTTGAGGCAGGAAATTTCATATGGAAAAAAAAACTTCTTGGAATATCCCTAGTTCTGACCGCTCACACTCATTAAGCCTGACACTTCCCCTTCCCATATCAATCCTCCCACAGAGGCACACTGTGCTGACAGACTGCCAAGTGTTGGATTAAATGGTTTTACTGACAGACATACAATTCCAGGATACCAGTTTAAAATTTGCTATACGAGTCAATTCCAGCTTTTCTCCTAGCATAGATGGAGATATTTTCTCGACCAGGAGAAGCCCTTTGGTTTTCAACCCCAAATTACCCTCAGAGGAGGGTAATTTACCTATGTAATCTCTTGAAGAATAAAAAAATACTTGCTGGCTCCTGTAGATGTGTAGAAGTCATATCAATAACATAAGAATCAGAAAAATGAACGTGATAGATGGTGATACTTTCAAGAAGCTGTCATCACCAAAACTGTAGTGGATTTTAAAGCAAGCATCTGAACTACGTTAAGACAAACTAGGACATTAAGATATATAATTCCTCTTGACAACAGGCTCAAATATATACATATATATTTCTTTTCAGTAAGAGGCTACAGAAATTTTGAATATTTACTAAAGCTCCAGAATGGAAAAAAATCCATCTTCATGCAAAGGAGGAAAATGCTATTTTGCTAGAAAATGGTTTCCAACCATTTACTGATGGTTTACTAACCAAGAACTTTCTAAGGAGTATACCTACAACAGTAGATCTTTTCTTCAGAATTATGACAAGGCATATTTTTTTTTTGAATTCAACATAAATACCTCAAGAATGGAAATAGCAACTTGTTTAAGTGAGTGTCTATGTAAAGATGTGCATGAGCCCATCAATACCACTGTCAACTTGATAACTAGAGTTATCAGTATCCCACTCCAGTTGCTGAGCATCAGCAGCAAATCATGTAACACAAAGCGGTTTAAAGAGCTAATCTCTGCCTATTCAAGAGAAAGGATTACAAAGTCCCCAATTACTATCAAACTACCATTTTCCTATAATTTTCAACATTAAGCCTTAGAAAATATGCCCAAGTCAGAGAGTAAAGAGACACTTTCTAACAGGTATTAACTAATAAGGCTAGAATTACAGTTAAACCATCAAAAACCCTGGAAAGCTGAAGTTAACTTTTGACTATCCCATAGATGCCTTCTGTTACAGAAGAGGCTGGACCAGGCCTGCACCATCAGATTCTTTCCAGAGACTGGGAATTCACAAGAAATCCAGACTGCTTTCTTTAGCCTCAATTGTTCAAATGTAAATTGGGAATTAAAACGCTTCCCATCTGCCAGGGATTTTCAGATTGTAAACCCTGGAAACAGGGAGTGGTGTTTTTAATGTCCATGTAGTACACCATGCAGTGAGTGGGTCCTAATTTCACAGAGACTCTGTAAGTGGTACCCTAAAACAAATGACAACAAGCTTCCACTGGACAGTCTTTTGTTTAAATACTGCTCAGTTTTTGCATACAATCATACAAGCTTATATCCTGCCTGGTGTCAGAAGGGGAAAACTGCTCCACTTTTTCTTGGAGATTCACTTTGTAAAAGTTGCTTTTAGGAGCTTCCTACCAGTAAGTGCTCATCCTTTTCAGAGCAGAAGCTTCAAAGTTCAGTGGAGGAAATTTTACCAGAATCATTTCACCAGTGGAATCTCCGCAGGAAGGAACGGATCATTTCAGTTCTCAATGTTTGGAGAGTTTTCAATTGTCTTCCTCTACAGTAGCAGGGAGTGCTTGTTTGCAGCAGGAAAGACAGCCTTCAAGCAATGTCCCTATGAAAACTCCAGTCTAAAAAAAGACTGACTGTTTTTGCTGGCAGCATTCCCCTGTGTTCAGCACCATCATGGGACCTTTGATTTTTCCCAGGGTATTCTGTCATCCACTGCTTTTACCTTTATATCTTTTAATGAAAAGAGATGGAAAAAGTGCAAATTTCTCAGGAAAACAGAAAAGCATTAAAAAATTCACCTACCAGGGGTTAAAGTATCATTATTAAGAGTCCCACAGGCATCTAAGAAATAAAATCCCATGCGTTTCTTATGAGTTAAAGCTAGTTTTGAATTTGAGTTACATAGGTATTTCATAGTATATTTACCTCTTTTACCTCTGATACAGTTGCTTAGCTACTCTGGATACCTAAGCTAGACATGCTAGCAAGACTGCTGCTCAGCAGGTCTGTTACTGATTTATTCTGTGCCCTTTTTCCACAATTGCACATTTTTATTCCCTTTTTCCTATTGTTTTGAGATTGTAAAAATCAAATCCCATTTTTAGAATTGCCAGTCAGTCGATCCTATGTGCTCCAGAGCTTCATCGCCACCGGTGAATGCTCAGCTTTTTCAAAGCGTATGAGAAAACTGTAGATTCTTTTCTCCCTCACATAGAAGCTTCCCTTCCTCAGGTACCTCAATACCTCTAGGTATCTCAGGAAGAACAAAAATGCCACAATTAGCTCACTACAGCTGAACTTTCTTTTTGTTCAGTCTCCATTGCCTGCCATGCCCAGCTTTGAAAGAGCATAAACATTATCTATCAAAATGAGCATGAGCACAACCATTCATCAGTCCTATGGGTACTTTCTAGTATATGAAAAAAATAATTCTATACTTGTATTAGAAGAGCAGCATTAGCTTTAAGAACACAAAGACCACAACCTTCACACTAAAGACTGTTTTAGAGACAGTCTTTAGCGTGAGACAGACTGGAAACTCATTTGTATAATGTTTAATGTTCATATAATGTTACCAGTTATTTCTAATGAGTGATCCAACAGCTGATTTTCTAGTTGGAAGATCTAGCCCATTATAAGACATGGAAGGAAAGAACAAAATGCAATACAAATACACAAGGAGAATCCCCAACAATAGTCAGGACCCTTATTTTTAGAGGAAGAATGGCTGTCAGCCAACACACCTACCAACTTTTTAAGAGAAAGATAACAGAGACTACAGTAACAATATTCATGTAAAAAGAGCCTAGGTCAAAGCAGGGAATGACTAAAGACAATTTAGGTGAAACATATTTATCAATTAACTACCTAAGGATCAAGCCCTGCTATCTCCAAACCTTAGTAATCATCCTTGAGAAAATGAGGAAAGGTGTCAGGTAAGTTTGAAGAGGGACAAATATTGTCCCTGTACTTCTAGAAAGAAGAAAGGAAGAAGGTAGTTAAAAGCTTGGGCCTCCAGCTTCAGTACCTGGTAAGATATTAGAACTGCAATGGAAAAATCATTAAAGAAAACACTGAAAAAAATTAGCAGAAAGATGCTTCAGGTGTTGAGAGTAGCCGTGATTTGTGTTTGCCAAGAATCAAATCATTTGTACTTCAAGGCTGAATGAGTAACAAAATAGAGCATTGTAGCTTGCTACAATTAAGACTTTTAATACTATCCCACGGGACATCCTTATAAGCAAACAGGAGGAATAGCACTTAGCTGAAATCAGCTTAAAATGATCATGCAAGATGTTGAAAAACTGCCCTCTGAATAGCGATTTAATGACCACCAATCTGACAGAATTTTACAGATGAGCCCTGCAGGGATATATCCTGAACTATATTAAGCTAATTAATGCTTTGCCATCCAACATGTTAATATGCATTGAAAAAAAATGTAGATTATACAAGGTTTGAGGAATTGCAAATGTTCTGAAGAACTAGAGTAGAATTCAGAATTATTTTGCTAAATTAGAAACCTGATCTGAAAGAAATAAAAGGAAGTTTAAAGCAAGCATAGTGACATTTAAAGAAAAAGTGATAGCAGTAAACTGGGAAATCACTGGCAAGGCAACAGCACCGTGGGGAGGAAAACCCTAGCTCTTGTAACAACTCAATATCATCATGGGTTTATGATTTTGAAGTTTTTAGAAATTGCATATTATTTAATTCAGTCTCTCATTGTCAAATCAACATGTTGGTAAAACCTAATATCATCTGCAGCACCTAATATTATCTATTGCTACTTAGAAAGATAGGCAGACCAGATGGAATCAACCATGGAGCAACAATTGATATGTTTAAATCTTTCATCTAAAAAATTATATTTAACCTCTTTGGGAAAAGAAAAGGGTTCTGAGTCTTTATACCCTTCACTATTTTCAAAGAAGAAAACTGAGCAAAAATTTAATATTCACTTACTATTTTTTATTTCTTACACATACACCCTCATTTTGTTTCTTTACCTGCAAGACATACATGCTTGCCTGATGTTCAAACATACTGTAAATAATTTTACAAACTGCCAGTGCCTAATTCAAATACTTTATTTAGAAAAAGTGACCTCTGTGGAAACACTGAAGGCATCTAATATTTTCTGGGTTGTTTGGTTTTTGTGTCTGTTTTGTTTTGTTCTTCACCCCTCCAAAATGTGAATAGATAGAAGGACAGAAATCTTGATAGTCTTCCAGAAGCTAGAAGTCATTTTATATGTAATGAACTCCTAAAGTATACTTAGCAAAAACACAGTGACCTTTTCTCTATGCCTGCTTGGTACATAACAAGAAATAGTTGGATTAATTTGTAGTTATAAAACTTTAAAGGAATGTTTACAAAATGTGAAAGCAGTGAAATGTTAGAGCTAGAGTTTTGTTTGGTCTATTTCCATATATCATCTTAGACCTACTCAAAAAAATACACACACAATGTCAAGATCTTATCGATAACTTATAAATAGTTGAGGCAGTAGGAATTTTCTTTCAAAGGTAATCTGCAGAACTTGTTAAAAACACACAAAAATGAGATAAGTTTAAGACATAATATCTTCTCAGGCAGCCTGAATGTATATGGAAAGAGATTAGATTTGTATATCTATATAAAAAGAGAGAAAGTGAGATTCCCATTGCCCCTGTTTTCATTAAAGACATATATATTTTAAATATGATTATATCTGTATTCTACTCCTAAGTCTTAGTCTTCCTTCCCACATTTTAAAGACACCTTTCTGTCAAACTAAACCACAGAACTAACATCTGAGAAATCTGGTCCTATCACTCTAATAGTAGGTATATTTGTCACTAAAAGAAGTTTTTTTGTAAGTACTTATATCAAAGTAACCTATACACGAGAAGTTTATCACATGGCAAAGAGCTGTAACTCTACCAAAAGAATAAGCGCTGCAGCCATTCTCAAGAGGAAAGGGAGTTTGGTGTTAGTGAAGATGTTTCCTGTTTGGACATGAGTTTCAAACACTAATTCTTTAAAAATTCTGAGAGCAAAAGTAATGCACATGTTTTCCCTAAGGTCTGGCTAGGAAGAAAAGATAATTTTCAAGGAAGCAGTCATCCTTCAGCATCTTTGTGTCTCTCATTAAGTGAGAATAAGACAAAAACAACTATAGAAGCAGATGGAATCTCTCAGGCTGAGATAGTCTCCACTCTGTCTGGAGACAAATGCCAGGAGCCAGGAAAACCTTTATCCTCATTTCGGGAACTTTGACATGACTCAGTGCTTTATTTCCTACAACCACACAAAATAGGCAGTCAAAAAATTTCTGAGGCTTGTGATCACTGGCAAGGTGTGATCTAGTGCACTGAAACATGGGACTAAGTAGAGAAGTGACCTGATCAAGTCAGGAGGATCCTTACACCTTAAGGTAGTTAAGAGTAGAGTGAATTTTAGCAAATACTTGGTCACCTGCAATTGCAGGGGGAGTTGATCCTATGCATAATTATATTTCCAACTTTATAATGCATCTTATGGCAGAGATGCTTGGAACCTTACCAGTCTTTAAGGCTTTACAAAGATGTATGGAAAAAATAACTATGTAACAGAGATACTATACTGTTGAACTTGCTATCCAGATCTTTGTCTACCCCTGTTCCCTCACAAGGTTTAAACTTACAAGACAAATTAACTAGCAGTAGCACTGGAACACTCCTATCTGTATCTAAGCCTATCCCCAGAACTTCTATTAGTGCTTGAGGTCATTTATGGAACCAAGAAGCAGAAGGGACTATCTCCAAAGCAAGGGTATTCTGTGGAATAAGATCTCACCATCTGCACCCAAAACTCTTCAAAGCAAAAGACTGAAGGGCAAGAAACTGCAATTGCATAGCAGGGTAAAAGGAAAAACTGACCCATGAACAACTGGCAAGAGAGTATCATAGTTTTATCAGTCAGTAGACCACAATAGGACAGAGGTAATTAAGTTTTTAAGTTACATAGTATTTCATGGGTACTCTATCCGCTCTGCCATAAGTTTGAGCAACCAAGCTTATTTCTATCAGCTTGATAAATAATTGCTTTTGGGGACAGACATGCTTAGCAGAAAATTAGTGAAGTAGAGCTCAATTTGTATAGCAGTTGTTTCAAGAACAGAAATTCTACAGCACTTACAACAATGGCACTAAGTTTCTTGGCATCAGTATTCTCCAGACAGAGTGCCACAAGGCTTCTGAAAGCTCTTGATAGCTCAAAATCATTAGGACTTTCCTTATTTCCTGGGCCAGAAAACAATGCTTCAAATTTCCAGCGAAGTCTTTGTTCTTCCGCTCCTTCCAGACTTCTTGATTCATCAGGAAGGGCGAGTTTGTCACCTACCCTGAAGTTGCTGCACTTTGTGGAGGCGGCAACAGGGTGTCAAAGAGACTACTCACTTTCATAGGTCTTTTCACTTGAATTCAAGGAGTAATCAACACAAACTTTCAAATGCTAAAGATATTGCCTCTCTCCAATATACATTTTGCATTCATAGTATATTAGATTTTTTCCTAAACTACAAGCATGTACTTATCTTCTGCAATTGCGATCAGTAAAGGTTTGATTACTTAGATCACATTCAGCTTACTTCAGTCATTAAGAAAAAATGCTTTCCACTCATCAGCTACATTTACTTTCATAATAGGCATAGGTAAGCAGAAAATGCAGCAATCATTTCCCATCTATAGAAATTTGTTTGGACTCCATACATTTGCGCTTTTTCCAAGTAAAAAAAAGCTCCATGATGTTAGACTGACAATATTAACTACAGAGGAGAAGCTGTGCATCTATAGAAACAGAAGCAGTGTCCAGATTTATGTCTGCCTAAATTAGGTACATAAATAAGGCATGTAGTTGCTTTAGACCCTAAGAGAGCCACTCTCTCCATTAAGAGAACTGACAGCTGAAAGCAAATACATTTTGCAAAACAAAGGAAAAGAAGCTAAAACAGAATACCAGAATACACTTTTTTCCCCTCCTCCCTGGTTGACAAAGAAGGTCTAGGTGCAGTTTTGCATAATTGATTACTCAATACAAGCTAAGCCATCTATCCAACAGCTCTATGGGTTTGCACATATCCTCAAACTTCTTCCCTTGAAACAAACAGTGTACATGACATTTTGAAGGCATTTACTCTTGCTAGTTTATATAAGTGTGCAACATGAAATAACAAGGATTCCTGTGCTCATCAAGCATTATTCCTTGAATATGTTACTCAGTGGATGCCAAGATTTTTGAATGCAGTTCATTCATTTTATCTGTATGTCATGTCTCTACTTTCAGGGTAGAATTATTGCTATAGCCACAACCATTCCACAAATGGAAATATTAAGATATCACCACAAGAAATAAAAATCTTTTTTCTTTCACTCTATAGCCAGAATACTACAAGTCCGACCTCACACAACTACATCCCCCCACCTGTCCTTTCATTATGGTTTTTATCTCTGATCAAGAAAACTACACTGCCCACCATGAATAAGGAGGGATGTGCAGTTTCCCTGCTGAATTTCTCCAGTTAAAACTTCACCTTTCAAGTTGCCCTCATTCATCTACTCCATGAACAAGCACTTGAAGAAAAGCAGCTGCATCTGAAAAGCCTGTGTGTTGAGGATATCACAGATTCCACAAAAAAAAAGAGTCTGATCGATTAAAAGAGCTCATTCACACTGTTCATCTCTGCAGACCACAAAGTTAACAGCTGGGGCAGCAAAATCAACACTTGTACAGTGCTTCTGTTATATATACACCAGCATATGCTGCAGGACAGTGATACTGAGAACAGGAAAGGACAACAGAAGGGCAGCACAGAGCCCTGAAAAAAACAAACAAACCTGGAAGACTTTGCAAAACAAGTGGCTACTCAGCAGGTGATGAATCCAGTACTATTTAAGACCTTTCCTTCCAAGCAAGGAGGGTTAGCATTCCTATGCCAGGCAGGCAATAACTAAGGCCACGCAGAATAGCACTAGGAATAGGACAACTCCAGATAGGAAACTCTAGAACTGAAAAGGAGTGGGTCCAACAGGAAAATCATCAAGTTCTTTCTAAGGAAGCATCTTCCTAGGTGCCTATCAGAAGTTTGTGTGTTTAAGCTGTGGTGAAGAACCAGCTAGAAAGGATCAGAAAGTGTGATAGGCTCCATATAGACATTAGGTCAGTAAAGATGGTCAGAAATCTTCTGTACATGAAGGGATAACAAGGCCACACATACACACAGAATACAGGCTATCTACAAGTAAACAGACTGAAAATTAGAAGGAAGTTTCTAGCCAGCAGAAAACTGAAATTCTAGAACAGCCTAAGAGCAACAGAGCAAAAAGCTTGACTGATTTGTTATGGATTTTCCCCAATTTATAGAAGAGATTCTATGACAGCACTATACAGGAAAGCACAGTACAAGACTTGACACTCAGAGCTCTCATCTCCCACATTCTCAAGGCTGGTTTGGATTCTTAACTTTAGTGCAAGAAAACAAGTCTTCCTTCTGGACCGACTATATACATGTAGATGTATATAGTCCTACTTTATACATACTATATACCGACCGACTATATACATGTAGATCCAAAAATTTCAAAATATTAAGGAAGATAACATTGTTATCCTACCCTTACGTTGGCTTTGTTGCTAACCTGAGCAACAGCTAATCAACACTTGAAGAAAATTCTGAATTCAAAGCCTATTAAAATGAGGGGGCCAAACAGCAAAGTAGACCTGCACACTTTGTTGTCATCTTATACAATGTAAAACAGCATTTTTCATTGGCATCAGTGTGTTAGATGTTCTTCTGCTCAGCTGAAGTAGGTACTCTCACTCTTCCTATGCACAGCTGAAAGACAGCATTTTTTTTTTTTCCATCTTCTGTTCAAAAACTGCATAGGATGGAAATTACCTACTTCAAAATTCTTTCCTAATACTTTCCTGTAATAAAGAAACAAGCCAAGCATATCCTTACACCTCGTGCCCTGCTGTCAAAGGGCTCATTAAAAAGAATAATTTACAAGTTGAATTTAAGCATATTGTTTCCCTTTTCCTGATTCTGGTAGTCCTAGAGGCTTGAGGGAATCCCAAAGTGAGCTACCCCGAACTCCACCACAGCACGATGTATGCTCTACATACTTGTACAGTAGTAATATTCCTTTCCTAGTCACTTGCTGTCAAGAGACTAAAGACAAATATATATGAGCACATTTTTAAATTAAAATATTAATGACTTTTTGCCTATTCTTGAATCAAACAGTAGATTTCTTCCCAAATGCAGATCGAGGTACAATCTAGTTTCTTCCTTCTAAGGTATGCAAGTTCCCTGGGGCAGCCTAGGCCCTGAAAACAAACTGGCCTCAGCACCTTTGAGATCTGCATGGCAAATATATCCTTTCTAAAAAGGACATGCCAAAGAAGACCATTCCTGCAGCCAGGTGCCATCTGTTTTTTTTTTTTTTTTTTTTTTTTTTTTTTTTTTTTTTTTTTTTTTTTTTTTTTTTTTTTTTTTTTTTAAACTGACTTCAGTATCTCCACAAAAAGAACCAATATAGCCTCACTTTCTCTTCCCCATCCCTCATTTCACCCAGGGTACAACATGTGACAATTAGCAATAGTTAACAGTTTCTCCAAAGTTTCACTCAAAACCATAATAGTTTTTAAACAGATTATATATATTTATAAGAAGCTTTCTAATAAACTATCAGACACAAAGGTCAACTTTTTTTTGTATTCCAATCCAGGCTTCTTGAAACCCTCTTTTTTGTTACACAGGAAAGCAAGCCAATGTTTTATTCGCAAGATACTGTTCTAAACCTTTACACTTCTTTAGCAACTTGAGCTAAACATCAAAAAAAAAAACAACTAAGGAAATGCAAGAGAAAGGAGTCATTTCATATAGACAAAGACAGCTGAATGTTTGAGTTTGAGTCACAACAATTTAATCTCAGAGCCAGACCTCTGACATTCAGGCCAGGAGAGGAACTGAAATACTGTACACAGCTCCTTAATTGAGGATTAGAAGTAGGTTTATGATTATAGTCTAAACATATTCCATTCCCACCTATACATAATTGATTTGCATAAACAGAAAGAAGCTATGAGCATTTTACTTGCAGAGAGTTCTTTTTGTTACCAGGTCTTTACCAAAAAAAATTGAATTGAAAATTTGTTCATATATTTATAAACATGCACATGCAGTCAATACCTTTTTTCAGGCAATCTTGGTACTTGAATTGACCTTACTCTGTACACACACCCCCATTTTGGAGATTTTTTATATATCTAGAACATATCACATATTTTAACAGCAAGTGTTTTAGAAATGCCATTTGCAGAAGAGAGTCCTATACCCACAGCTTCTGATACAGCTCTATCCAAGAGAAACGGGAAAGCAAGAGGTCAAATACAGGAAAGGCGCAATGGAGCAGAACTGCTCCTGCCATGGGAAATACAAAGAACCCCTAATTTTTCAGTAATATTAGCAGGCCTTTTGCCACACTTAGATGAGTAAAAACATAACAGAAGAAAACCCCTGCATGCAGTTTTATTAGATGTAGGCTGTCTCTGGTCCGAGACCCATGTCACCCCATGCCATCCTCTCTGCACCCTTGAGGGCCATAAAGTGACTTACTAAGAACTACTGCAAATAGCGGGGGATTTTTTTATAGGCTAAGCCAGGAGGAAACTCATATGCCCTTGTAATGGCAGAGGAAATGACATTTGGATATAGTAGACATGCAGGAAAACAAAAGATGTAAAAGAAAAGAATGGAAGAGGCATATCATACCATGGGCTTATCTACCCCACTCATTTGCTCCAACTTGCAGCAGGTCAAGACCAGATAAGCGCTCCACAGTTGCTTACTAACTACTACAACAAACTTTGGCCTTTGCCTGAACTACACCACAGTGATCCCCCTCTCCACAGCAAACATGCTTTCCCGTACTCACCAGCATCAGTGTTGTTAGCCTTCTTCCACGCAAGACAAAACCGTGCAGCAAGTTTTCCTTTGTTAAGGCCACAATACAGAGGTCGATGGTCTAGAGAAGAAATGATCCTGTTCAGGCTAAAACAGAAAGGGAGAACCCGCGTAAGCAAGAAAGCTCCACAAACACCAATAGGACTAAAATTAAAACAGCATATATTTGACTAAACTAACAAATACATTTAGGAAAACAAAAACCAAATAACCTACCACTTGTCAGAGCTTTAGCAACAAACTTAAGGAACTATTGCTATCAAAGCTCTCCAAGCCTTTCTTGGGCAAAGAAGAGAGCTACCAGACTAAACAGTAAGCATGAAACTTTGCCACTTCATTTTTATAGGAGTCTCTCACCCTTGTGACTGATAAAGAGCTCTCCCCCAGGCACAGGTTTTTATCATTTTCTTCATCTAGCTCAACAAATCCAGAACAGCTGGGAAGATAGGCTTGAGTTTCTACAGATAGTCCTTCCTCCTCTCTTTCTTCCTCTTCTTTATGTCGTCTTTCAAGGACTTGGTTTAATTTAGGAAGATTTTATTTCTTTTTTTTTTCTTACTTCTTTTTCTTGTACTAATAATACTAGTTCTTGTCCAAAAAATGTAATTTACAGTAATATTTGAAAAAGTCCATTTTAGAACTTTATTAAGGGATACAATAGCTTTAAGAATACCATTATAAGCTTTTTTTAAAATTATTATAAAGCAGTAATTAATAAAATAAATGAAAACCAAAGCCATACTACTTGTTAAACACCTATCTAGGTGATTGTATCTAAGTGACATGTGTGTCCGTACTTCAGTGCCAATTAAAAGATATTGCAATCATAGAAATATATATTAATAATAACTTGGTAGCCACAGCCATTTACTCTGTATATAATATTTAAACTTCATGTAATTGTACTGATTGTTTTAGGGAAATATTGAAATATTCTAAAGCTAAAAAAAAGCCTGAGCATTATCTCTTCTGAATAGTGTGTTATGCAAAAACATACTCTTATATCAACAATGCAAGGTGACAACTTTTTGTTCAAAGAATATTCTAGCTTTTTTTTAACCAAACAATGTGAGTTATTTGCTGAAGACGTACGGACTTTCAGGAAGACTTTATATGGAGCATGCCCGACTCACCAAGTGGAAAACTTAAGACAGTGGGAGATAAAC
>VZSG01000284.1:233507-249276 GCA_013398315.1 Nothoprocta pentlandii
GGGCGCCGCCGCCATGGCCACCGTGCCCGAGGTGGACATCGACGCCGACGGCACCTTCAAGTACATCCTGGTGCGCCTGCAGCGCCCGGGCGGCGAGGAGCGGCGCGACATCGTCCGCGGCACCAAGGCCGCCGAGTTCCACAGTGGGTGCCCGGTGGGGCGGGAGGAGGAGGAGGAGGAGGGAAGGCCTGAGTCCAGCCCCCGACCGAGCCCGGCCCCCGGTCTCGCCGGGGCCTGGGCGACACCGAGCGGCTGTGGGCACCCTAGAGCCCCGCGTCGTGTCCTGTCGTGTTGCGCAAGCAGATCAGCCCATATATGCCAGCTGCCTCCCCATTATATTATATATTAGCCTTATTATATTAACTATTATCCTTAATTATAGGTGCCACACATTGTGTGCCTCTGGAAACCTCCCTTTAGCCTGCGAGGGAGTGATAGAAGTAGCGTAACCCAAGAGTCCTGGGGTGTTTGGTACTTGGCACGTGTTGTAATGGCTCTGGCCGTTCCCCACCTTGCAGATCACATATTTGAGAAGGTGAATCCTGAAATGGAAAAGCTGGGATTTGAGTGCAAGTGCCTTGGAGGAGGGAAAATTGAGCATAATAGCAAAGACAAGAAAATCAGAGTATTTGGACTCTCCACAGTAAGTGGATTTCGGGTGTTCCTTCGAATCTTTAATAATGTTCATTGTTTTTCTTCATAGTGTAAAGACTTTCAGTGCCTTGAATCACATTGCAGATGCTAACTGGAAACTTGCCTGACTCACTTGTGAAGTGAACTTGTTATATATTACTGTTCAGTTCCTTTATAAGAGACTCAGTTAAGTGGTAATTTGGGGAATAATCTCTGGGGTATAGCTGCTTCTGTAGTAGTATTGTGAGTACTCAAATTGTAGGCTTCTGACCAAAATATTTCTATCAAATTATTATAGGTGGTGGTTAGATCAAATTTGCTTTCCTTAACTTCATAAAGATTGAACACCTTAAGCATTTTTAAATATCAGTGCTATTTTTGTTCCAAGATTACTCTTCTCCCTCATATCATATGAAAGAAGAAACTGTTTAGGGCTCCTAGATAGTGGGAAAGGAGCCTGTAAGCTTACTCTGCTAAAGTCTCATGATACTACACTAGCTTGGTGGTTTTATTAAAATCAAAGTGCAGGATACCTCTGGATCTGAAATGAGAAATCAAGATAACTTCAGTTATGTAAGACAACAAAGGTATGAAAGGTATGCAAGAAATACAAGATAAAGACACCTTCCATCACAACTTTTCTAAGTTTCACTGAAAGTAAAAATATCACCTGAAACTTAAATGAGGACTAAAAATCAGATGGATCATCGAACTTGCTTTAGTTCAGAGTAGCACTGGCTTTCAGATTGCCATCTCCCTTTAACTGGCAAGGCAGCAACTAAATAAAGCATAAAGAGTGTGATTTATTTGATGACCAGAATAGTTCTCACATGTTCATGCATATGGCTTCTCGTTCCCTTTTCCTCCAGCTGAGCCAGATTAGATGTTTGCACGCCCATATGCTAAACTGAACTGGTGCCATCTCTGTGATTTAAAAAAGAGAGAGAGAGAAAAAAAAAAGTAATAGGAGCTTTACATTTTAATGTAAAGTTTCTGCTTCAGAAGTAACAAGTGAAACCCCCTCCCCCTGTTACTTGAGATTGTATGAAATTGTTCTATTTATTTTCTACCAATTGGAGGGGAAATGGGAGAGTGCAATAAAAAATCTGATACCACAAAACTAACTGTAGAGAAGCTATATTTCTGATTTGTATGTGAACTACTGGCAGTGTCAATGCAAACTATCTGGTTACACAGTCTGATAACTTGATAGTCATTTGTTTTTATGTTTTGTACTCACCTACTAAATGCTTATTTTTTCTTACAGGGCTATGGCAAAGCAGATCACTCAGTGACTGTAGAACTACTGAAAAAAGTGTATACAGATTATGAAATTACATGGTCAGATGACAAGAAATAAACTGACTAATTATGTAATCTGAACTTTGATAAGTTCAAAAAAAAAGTTTTTTTCTGTGAGCTGTACTTCTCTAAATTAAAAGTAAATGCAAGTCTTTTCTGTGTTTGTTCTCATAAATCTGGATTAACTGGACCCTGCAATTTACTGCTATTAATTCCCAGATATCTCTTATTTTTCAGATCATTCCTTTGTGGGGAAAACATACACTGTTTTAAGCCTTTTTTCCTGATAGTTTTTGACATGCCTTCTAATTAAAGATGCCATCATCTTCCTTCTGCTTTCGTCTGATCCTGTCTGATGCATCATACAATATTTTGCCATCAAATTAGGTGCCATTAGACTAAGATTATTTCCTTATTTTTTTGACCACAGTATTTTTAATTTTTTTCTGTTGCTGTTCACTCTTTGCATCTTTCTCATTCATATTTACAAAAAAAGGGAGGTTTGACTTGGTTCATCATCTAAATCTTCTATTTACTCCATTGTTTTGAAAAGTCAGTATTTGTCTTCTAGATAAATATAATGATCATGCCTAATTTCACAGTGGACTTTCAATTTTTTTACAGAACAGGATCAGTAAAAACAGACTGGCAGGTGATGATGTTGAATTCTGACAGTATCTATTTCATTCTGATTCCTCTGGACTTCTTTCATTCCACATGAGTAAGTTCATTATGTTTTATCCTCTCCTTCAGGACCATTCTCATCTTCCCTAGGCAGTGTCTGAATTAAGTTATTGCACCTGCTTCCTCCTGCTGTGGCAGAATACTGCCCTTCATTCGCAGAGAAGTTGCTTGCTTGCTACAATTTCCATTTTCTTATTTCAGGACAATCTTTTCCTGAATGCTGTTACATATTTCAAGGCAGTATCTTTTGTTCCATTGCTTACATTATTTTGATTTGCAGTTTAAGACATATATATGTGTATAAATCCCAATTATTCACTTGGAAATGACTCCAGTGTCTGCTAGCTTTTTTCTTTTCAGCATTTATGTGACTTAAAGTACAGAGTATGAAATTTAGTCCATATTCCTTCATAAAAATATTGCCATTACTGTCTTACTACACTGATCAGATATTTTGTGCCATCTCTTATTTTGATTTTTGAAACACTGATACCACAGTAAGTTATTTTTTTCCTAAGATTTTAATATCAGAATATGATTATGTCACTGTACCAAGTGATTAAGAACAACAGGCAAGTCAGTAATTTGCAAATTGTGTCCTTTCTTTGGGACTCAGCTTCCTAATTTCCATGTGGATGTTTTTTCCTTATGCTTAGCAAAATAACACATGCCATTTAGCTGGTGCCAGTATACAGAACTGATTTTTTTATAGCCTCATTTCCCAAAAGTGGCAATAGTCTTTGAAAGAAAGTCATCAGTTAACGATAGCGCCTGTTAAGATAAACAAGCCCTTTAATTTAGTTTCCTGAGACTTACTTTGATGACATACTTTAATGTTTCTCCACACAGTACTTACGGGAAAGATCTGGATCCGTTTTGGACCGGATTTTGAGTTGTAATGACACTTTCAGAAAGTATGGGGCTGGAGGACAGGGAGAAAAGGGGGGATAGCTGCCTATTTATGTGCTAATTTCTAAGTTAACTTCCTTGTTTCCTCATATAAGACACCAGGCCTCATGTAGTGGATTTTCATGTCATTAAAAAGACTTTGAGGCGCCTCTCAATCCTGGTTGCGCTAGCGTGATGTCATTCAGGAGAAATTATAATTAACAAGCAATTAAGGTGTGTAAATATTACAAGCAGATAAGTGATTTTATTCCACATTATCCTGCTTCCTGAAGAGAAGCAGGAAACTAGTCACTAAGGTTAGATGATTTGGCAAGCAGAGAAAGTCTTAATGGGAGTTGAAAGAAAGGGAGAGCAGAACTTATCTTTAACATAAAACACCAGCCTTTAAAATTAAGTGTTGAATGATGCTTCCTCTGTATATTCACTGACTTCTAAAAATGGACTAGAACTCAACTGGAGTCATGGAAATCCCAGTCCTAGTTTTACCAGTTTCACAGGACAAAAACATCCTACCTTGATTGTCTTCATAAAATTGAAAACATAGTTGTACTGTATTGTTTTTTCCATGTTTTTCAGGTGTTGAAAGTTCCAAAAAGAAATCTGATTCTGTATGCAAATTTAAAGTAATCAAGAATAAAATGAGGATGCTGAGCAAAATAATAGTAAACTCAAGAGAATGAGTGAGTTTGAAAGTAGAATATCATTAAGTATAGAAAAGGCGTTTACAATCTTCTATTATACTTATCAAGGAATACATGAAGTTCTTGTTCTTTACATATTCACTAGCATAATAGTAGTCAGCATTTTTTATTACTTCAGGCATAACTCTGTGAAACAGCACTAGGCTTAGCAGGCAAACAGTGGTTTTTCTCCAGACTGTAAGTGGTAGCAGCTTTGCTACCAAGTTCCTAGTTTAAAAAAAAAAAAAAGAAGAGATTTGTGCTTTAAAGATCTGTCAATCTGTCAAAGCTAAAACTGTTTTCTCCAGTTTCTAGTTAATAAATGTCAGCATCCTGTAAGGTGGAAGGCATCAGTGTGTTTCAGAGTTGATGCAAATGAGTTCCAGAGCACACCCAGAGACAGGCTGACTAGCTTTTCCCCTCTCCTTTATAATAAAAAAAACCAACTTCAATAAGTTGTGAAACACCTTTTTTAAAATAGCCTACTTAGACTTGTTTTTGAAATAACAGTAGTTGTTAAGCTCTTCTGTAAAGTACGGGAAATCCTGTTGGACTTAGTGTTGGCTTCCATGGACAAGAATGCCAGGAATTTATGCAATAGTAACAGTGATTTAAGTTGCAGTTGTAATAAGCTTCTTTCCATCTTCGTGGAGCTATTATTTCTGCCACTGATATTCTTATATCCAGATTTACTGCTGTGGTTGGCTACTTAGCTTCAGTATACTAAATATATGTTACTGCACAGGTACACAAGTGCATTACTGCTGCACTGAAGCTCTGTGAGCCACTAAGTGGTAACTTGGATGTACCTGGCAGACTTGTTAAACAGCTTTTTGACCATTTGAGACAAAACACAAGTGATTGCTTATGATACCAAGCACACACAGCAAGGTTGTTTAGTTTTTGATTCTGCTTGCCTTTTTTTAAGGTGATAGTTTTTGCAGTAATGTACAGTCTTACCTCACTGTCATAATCTTCAGTGCGGAACACAAAAGAATGAATTGCACAGACTGTAAAAAAGACTGAAGAACCATGGTGGTATTCAGGAGTACCTCCAGAAGTAATATCTGAAGTTATAATATTGCAAAAAAAGCACAAGTTTTGAAAATGTGTATTAGCATAGAGGCAGTGACCATATAGACAAATCTTGTCAAAAACAGCTACAACGCTCTAGGTCTCAATTAGGATAGTCAAATTTATCTCCTTTCTCTGTTGCCACCCTTCCATTTCCCACCTTGTGTTTTGTGGGATTTTTCTTGTTTGCTTTAAAGAACTTCTCTTGTTTGAGATCTTATCAACTCTGTTATTAAAACAAAGAAATCTGTTTTACTGGCTTCTGAAAGCAGCAAGGCTTCCCCACTGCCTGCAACATACTGAGCTTTCATGACATTGACAATACAGGTATGAAAATTCACCAACAGTATTAAATAGCCTCAAGTACCCACGCCCAGCTCAAAGCTTGAATAAGTCATATGCATTATATATGCAAAAAGCTATGTATTTGTGGAGTTACCACACTGGGCTACATGGGATAAATACAATCACACCCCCCTCTGGCGGCAGAATAGCAGAACATGCAAGTAATGCCCAGGTTTGGTGCTGCATTTGAATCATACCCGAGTTAGGATCAGAAGCCTTGAAAACTTCTTTCTCTGTGCTATTGGGATACTAAATCACCTCTTGCAAGCTGCACTCGGCAGCCACTTCTATAACTTAAGCTTTTGGCACTGCCAAAAAATGAGGAGGATCAGGGGGTCTTGAACCACTTCACTTTCAGTTATCTACATAAATGACAATTAAATGACATAAGAAGTACCAGGATAAGCAGTGCTCCATTTCTCTACACAAAAGCGGAATGAAAACAGTCCTTCACATACAGATAGACATCAGAACTTATCAAACAGTTCAGTCTCTAGTAAACAGACTTCTCAATTCAGAATAACCCCAACAGAACAACCTCATTCATATTCATATATATTCAACAGAATAACCTCAGCTTCTCAGTTCGGAATAACCTCAACAGAAGAAAGGCAGGGAAGATTAAAACATTTCTCAAGATGTTTTTTGAGAACTAGTGGCTGAATTTAACTGGAAATTTTAAAGGCCATTTCAATGATGAAGCGCTTCAGTCCTTTATCGATTATTTTAACCGTGTTAGTCCTGAACACATTCCTCTCCTCGATGAATTTCTCAAAGAGGGGGACACCGCCCCCAACCCCAAAGTAATGGGCTTTGCTTGCCAAATATACACGTCCATTTTTAGCCAACAGCTGAGACAGCGCATCATGTAAAGCGCCATAGTAATCGGGATTATAGATGGTCTCGGATGTGAGAATGAGATCATACTTTGAAAAGGGTTTGCTGCTGCTTAGCAGGAGCTCACTGACTTTGGACCATTCTCCAGAGAAGAACCTGCATTTGGAGAGCAGGTCAGGGGAGCATTTTGCTTTCTTGAGCCTCTTTGAAGGAGGCTTACTAGTTTTTCCATCATCTCCATCAACTCTACAGTTAGCCACAGCGTTAGGCAAGGTTATTTCCTTAATCACGGTGCTGTTGTAGTCCTGGAAATGGACTTCTTTAGCTTTGCCCTTCAAGGCGACTATTCCTAGGAGTCCAGCACCACAACCGAGGTCCAACACAGTCTTGTTGGTGAACTGCATTTCGGTCTCGGAGCAGTAATCCATGAGATCAAAGGTGCATTCCCAGATCTTGAGCCCTCCCTCGTACGCACCTGGGATTAGGTCAGAGTGAGCCAGAACACTTTTAGACACAGCATCTTCTCCACACAAGCCATCCAAAAGCTGCTTTTCCACCGCAGATATCTTCACGGCATACAGCCCCGCCACCACTTCCATGGTTTTACCTTGCAGTATTTGGTCGGCATCTTCAGGAACGCGGTGCTCTCTGGCAGCCTTGAGGCTGCGGGGCTGCCCCGACGGGCTCGCATCCCCGCGCTTGGCACCAAGCTCCTCCTGGGGAGCGCCCGGCTGCAGCTCTGGCTCCACAGCAGACTCTGCAGCGCTGCTTTCATCTTCTCCAAAGGAAAAGTTAAATCGGAAGGACATTTTCAGCACAGAAATAGCCTGGCTCAGTTTCACTGCAGCCAGAAACACTCATGTACCAGCAGTATTCACTCAAAAAAACTTGCTTTTATTTATTTATATATGAAGATGTTTCTATGCAGTTGCACCCAACTTTGTCAGGCAGAATACCATCGTTTTTACCGATACCAGGTAGATAGTTTCTGGAAAGGAGAACAAACGGGAGTTTAATAATACTCAAGACCTAAAACACGAGCAAAACCACTGTTTAAACGTAGCGTTTATCTTTCTAACAAGACACCCTCCTGCGGGGGTTACCGCCCCCTCCCCCGCGGCTCGCCCCGCTCCCACGCGGCCGAGGGGACCCAGCGCCGGGTCCCCCCGCGGCGACCCCGACCCGGGCCCCGTCCCGGCCCTACCGGCCCCGTCCCGCCGCCGCCTTCCCGCTCGCACACGCGCGGCCGCCCGCCCCTTCCTCCCGCCGCCGCGCACGCGCGCGCGGGGGCTGCCGGGAGCGCGCCTTTCCCGCCGCCCCTGAGGTAACCGCGCGGCTGCCATGTCGCAGAGCGGCCCCGAGCCGCTGCTGCGCGAGCTGGGCGGCTGGGACGGGGAGCTCTGCCGCCGCCAGCTGCCCGCAGTCCTGCCCCGGCTCCTTATATCCTTCCGCCGGGGCGCTGGGGAGGGCCCCGGGAGGAGGGCGTGAGGGAGGCGGGGCGGGGGCGTTTCCCTGCCCCCCGCGCGTGGGGAGAACACGCGGGGAAGGCGGCGCGTGGAAAGAAAGCGCCGCTTTTCACCGCAGCACCGAGGAGAAAGCGCCGTGTAGCTCGTGTGGCGATTTAAGTGACACGTCATAAATCGTTATGATTGGAAAAGTCCCTCAAAGCCATCACGTCCAACTGCATACCCACGCCCTCATCCCCGCATCTTGTTCCCACTTTACGTGACAGAAATGCCCTGATCCTGCACGTACACACGTGTGTCTGCCCACGTCATGCCGGAGAAACTGCCCTGATTTCGTGCGGTGGGGCAAGGGTACATGCGGCCGCGTGTGAGGAGCCCCCGTGGCTTCTGCAATAAATAAATAGAAATAAACTTAAGTTTGAGTTTCCTTAACATCTTTACTCCATGTATCAAGAGTCTGAGGACTGGACTGAGCATATTCGTAAGTAGGGGTCAAGACATGCCCCTCTTCCCCCGAAGGGGAGTTCTGGTACCGTCACCTCAGAGGTTTGGCACTGGCTTAAAATACTTGTGTTAAAACTGGTATCTTCCGTGCGTTCCTGGTCTTCGACAATCCTGCTGGACCTTGCACGTTACAGGAGTAACATGCTGAATAGGCTGAATAAAAAGCATGAAGAGCTCACACAATTAAGACTCTTTCTTTTCCACCAATATTTCTGAACTGTAGATTCTGTGAGAAAAAGAAAAAAAAAAGCCCCTTTTATCCTGTGTTTATTGTATTCTAGTGTCACTGCTGGCTGCTATCCTGTAGGCAGCTAAGCTCTTCTAATACCCAGTAGTGATGAAAAACAGGTCAGATAAGTGACTTTTTAGGACTCCTGATAACATTCATGGTTAAGTTGTGTATTAGAGCAACAGGCATATTAGGTGTGCACCTGTTTGCACACTACATCCAGATACCGAATTTTGGACAAATGATTGTGCTTGGCTTTCAACTGAGTATAGTCCAGTAATGACACCAAAGAGATGTCATGTCGTACTAAAGTATGTTGGAGCCTTTATTGTTACTTGATTTTTTTTTTTTTGATAATTTGTATCTCACGTCTTATGTTGCTATTCTCAAAATCAAAAAAAAATCTTTTTGACATAGGGCTTTTTGTTGTTTTACGTGGTAGGTTGCTAGATATTCTGATGATTGCATGTTGCTCTTCTGTAACTGTTTCAAGTGCTTTGCTTTGCAGGTGTTTTCAGGATCTTGACTGAAATGTTTTTGCCTCATATCAGCCTTGCAGATTTGGAACAAACTTTTTTCTCAAAAGTATTGCCTAAGGTATGTTGATTTCAGCTAAATTGTTGTTGTTGTTGTTAATTCAGTGTTAAAAAACTGCTGGCAGTAGCACTTGTATCCAGGAGTCTCAACAAAAGTAGAAATTATTGTTATTTGATGGTCATATGATTTTATTTCTTTGTATATTAAAAATGTTAACGATCTTTTTTTAGAACAAAAGCCTATTTCTCTGAGATGAAAATCATTCTATCTTAATGTGATCTGGTGAAAACCAAATTAAAAACTCTTTGGCAAAATATGATACGTTATTTTAAGCAAATTAGCCAGGAAGTTTGCTTTACTAACAGAGAGAAAGTACTTAAAAAAAAAGTGTTATTAAAGACTTATGGTGCGTAACATCTGTCTTCAGTTAGAGAAGTGATGATTTTCAGTTTTGCATGTCACACTACATATTTCAGATGTTAAACTAGAAAATATTATATTCTCCTGTGACATATCTCTTCATGACACTGTGACAAGAAATCAAGCTGATGCATAATGATGTTGTTATTTGTGGTCATATGCTTATAACTAAAATGTTTACCATTTGTTTTGTTCTGACAGACTCTACAGTTATTCGATAACTTGATGTATGAATTATCCAATCAGGCCAAAGGTTTAACCAGCCAGAATACAGAATTATGCAGTACTGTAAGGAATGTCCTACAGGCAAGTCTTGTGAAAGCTGTCAGAGCAATATTTTTAAAAAATTGTAATTTAATTTTTATTTTAACCTAAGCAATAAAAAGTTTTTTTGAATATATTTTCCACCTTCTAATCGGCTAATCAGACTGTAGTTTGGTCTTCATTTACATTTGCTGTTTAATTAAGATTTTATGAATCATTTGATTAGTTAGGATGTAATGTTAATCAGTATAAAAATGAAACAGCTCATACTCTTAGACTGTAATGCAAATGACACGAGTGTCCATATTCAGAGAGCATCTGTTTATATATTCAGAATATTTTGTAGAGCTTCATTCATCCTTAGCACAGTAATTACTTATAGAAAAAGCAATGACTTCTAATGCTATAAACATCTAAGAACAAGTCAGCTAAGAAAAGCTACTTTTGAAATTATCATCAGAGTTGGTATCTTCGCTGATCGTTGTCGTTCCTTTGTGCTTTCAGACTGTGGTACAACTGTTGGAGACTCTGACCAGCTGTGTGCGGGTCGTCTGCACGCTCCAAGCGTGTGTGCCTCTGGAGAGCATCCGCACCCTCCCCTCCTCTGTGCTTTATGTGATAAAGAACAGTTTTACACACTGCAAGGTAGGTCTGCCTTAACAGAGGAAAAATTGTTTTACCTGTTTTTTTTTACAAAGCTCTACTTTGTAAGAAGACCTGTTTTTGAAAAATATTGCTGTAGGTTTTTTTTATTATTGCTTTATTAAATAATTTACAGTATGTGAGTAGTGCCAACATTTTCAACTCCCTGCCCAGTGAATTTGACCTGCTGCTGAAAGACAGACTGCATTATTTCTGTATTTTGCATCAGTGTCAATCAAATTTTTTGTCTAAGAATTTAGGCCCTTTATAAACTTCCAACAGCTACAGTAGTTTCAGAGCTATAAATGTGCACTTGCCATATTTCTGTGCAAGTTTCAAAGCAGATTGAAAAGTTGAGAATAGGATCCTGATGTTATTTACGGTAAGTACTGCATGTGAGTGTCAGACTTGCATTTTCAGATGAAGCAGTTGTCATTTTTTTTTCTTGTCATTTATTTTTCTCAACACTTCCCCCTTTCCTACAGGACAGTGAAGCAGTGTACTGTGGGCATCTGCACTTGATTTCTGACCTCCTACAAGCTATGTTTAAGGAAACCTATTCTCTTCAGAAACAGCTGATGGAACTACTTGATATGATTTCTCTGGACTCTGCTTCTAGTGAAGATAACATTGCAGATATGGTATCAGGTACATATACATGGATCTAAAGATTTTTTTTTACTTTTACCCAGTCTTTTTTAACAAGTTTGCACTTTTAAGACAGAGTTTTGAGCCTGCTCAGTTCTGTTGTCGTGACCAGCCCATTTTGCATCTTGAAATATTTGTTTTCTTCCTGAAATTTTCTGTGTGAGATGTGAGATGTAGGTCAGGTTTGTAGGAAATGGGCAGCGTTGCTGCACTGAGCCATTTTCTCCGAGGAATCTGCTTTAATTTGAGTTTTGCCATTATTTCCTCCACAGTAATCCACAGTGTGCTGGAGATCTGCTCTGTCATTTCCAATATGGACCATGCGATCCATGCGAACACTTGGAAGTTCATAATCAAGTATGTCTTTGAACCCTTTGAATGGCATTGCAGTATGGTTGGACTCTGATTTTAAATAATCAATGTTTTATGTTCAGGGTTTCCAATACAGCTGAATTTAGAAAATGCAGTTCCTGTGGAAATTTAGCAAATGCATAGAATTAAATGAAGGTGGTTAAGAATCTCTTATTAAAAAGTGAAAGTTTGAGGGTTTTTTTACATTAATGTCAGAAGAAAGTTTAAATTGCCATAGTATGAATGAATAGTGTTAAAAGGTCTCACCTACAATTCTGTCTATATGTTTGGATCAAGTGGTGATGTCTTACGCTTTTATCCTACCTCTTCTCCATACTTTGGCCATAAATGCCAAGAGGGTAGTTCTCCTCTCTAGATGTCTGGACTTGTGAGCACAGCATCATTTCAGCGCTCACAGATATTACACTGGTTTGTGTGGCATAACAGCCTAAGCAGAACAAATAGGTTATCTGGATTTGTATTAACTTTTATGTGATCAATTTCTGATTGTGATCAATTAAATTTCTGATTCTATTCTTGCCTTTCAGGCAAAGTCTGAAGCATCATGCCCTCCTTCAGGGCCACCTGAAACACTGTGATATCCTCAGTGGCCTGTGCAACGATACTCTTCTTTCTTTTCACTCCTGTTTGCAACTCGCTGAACAAATGAAGGTGTCGGAGATACAGGTGAATCAAATGCAGCTTTAGGAGCTTTTTAAACTCAAAAAATATATATTTGTTGTGCTCTGTTGTTGCCGGGAGTGTTTTCTAATGCATGTGGTAGGCAGAATACCTCATTCTTTTCAAACTGTGTAAAAATGAGGTCTATAATTTGTTCAGATTGAGGATGTTTCAGTGAGGCATTGAAAATAAGTTTTCACCATGCTCTGCAGGAACTTTGTTTATTTCTTAAACTACATGCATAGAAGAATAAAAACACAGTATTTCAATTCTGAATATTACTATGAAAGGTTTTGAGAGGTATACTGAGGCTTCCAAAGTTTTTTCTTCTGTTGCTGGGGAGTGTGCGGGAATAAGTTTCAAAATGTGCTTTGAGCATTGTTGGCAATTTTAAATTTCTTTTGATTGTAGTACTCTCTCTAGATAAAATTTTATAACTGCTTTTTTGAATAGGAGGGAACTGACCTTAAGCTATTCCAGAAGACAGTGAAACTCTGCCGATTTTTTGCTAATTCACTTGTACACTACACCAAGGTAAGATGTAATCTTGAATCCTGCATTAGTACTGAATTTAAAGCTTTGCTGTGCAAACTGTGTCATTATAGTTTATAATTGCATCTTACCCATTAATGACTATATGCAGTCGGTGGTATAATTAACATCCATACATAACTTACTTGTAGTTCTTTCAGCTGACTCGGACATGACTTAGGTTTTAAATTCCTAATGGATTAAAAAGAAAAAAAAATTATAATATGTGCACAGCCTTAACTGCAAGAAAGACTTCTGATCAAGAGAGTCCTGATTGAGAAGGCTGTTAATTTTAGATTCACCTAAATCTTTTTCTTTGCTGATTAGTAACTTTTTGCCAAGGAACAATATAGTGTAAGAGGCACTATTGTCTAGTAGTTTGGATGTGGCACTGAGGATAAGAAATGTCAGTGTAGTATTACTAGCTCAGAAGCTAACTTCCTTTGGCCTGGCCAACTCCATTGCTGTGCCTCAGTATTCCCATCTTTAGAAGGGGATGCTATAAATTAATCCATTTTAAAAATACATGTGAAACAAATTTGCTTGCACAAGAACTAGTCATCTCCAGATGCCACATTTGTTAAATATGCTAGTACAATGTCTAGGCTAATTATTGTCCTCCGCACAAATGGAGTAGATCTATTTCTTAGCAGGAATCTGATATATAAAGAGCACAACCTCTGGATTTAAATATCTTTTTGTAAAATAAATTGAGAAGGCTTTATTTGCTAAACTTTATGCTAAGTAATCTTTTCAAACACTTAATCCCATTTAGAGTCAAACAAAATTCCAGCCTTACATAAAATGGCCAGAGCTGTTAATTTTTCTGTTGCTCAGCAATGGCAACAGATTCTTGTATCCCATCATTTGCTCAGCAAAGCCCTTTCTCCATGAAGCACATAGGAGGGAAAAAATCACAACATTTTTGAGAAAATCCTCTTCTGATAGGTATATAATCAGTATTATTTTCCTTCTTTTTTTTTTTCCCTTATTTTCTCTCCTTTATTTTCTTTGTAACCTCTTCCCCTTTTTCCTCCCTGTATTTCATGTTTTACCTTAAGTGGCCATTTAGGAAACAAGTATCAACAGACGGCATTGATAGTTATTATGTATCTGCTTTATCCCCGGGGGTAAAAGCAGGGTTTTGATTTTTTTGGCACAAAGTGAATAGTGTTATGACAGAATAAAATAGCTTTACAACATATACTTGAGCACTTCATTTTTTTGCAGCTCTCTATGGCTATTCCATCTGTGCTTGCTAAGTTTTTTAAATGAGCCTATAAATTTAACTGTCTTAAATAGAATATATACAGATGCAGGGTAATTAACCCTAGGAATTCTTTATTTGTTTTGTACTTGCTTTGTGCTGGAGCTCATTAGAATGTAATCATGTTTTGCCATGTATCATTTTACACGCAATATACTAAAATGGGAAAAAAATATGTTCAATCATGTAATTTATGTTAGAAGTATTGTTCAAAATTAATGTCTTTTGCAGGAATTTATTTCTTTCTTCTCGGATTTGTGCTCTCAGTTACACCAGTTGTTTCTTCAAATATACAGGTAAGCGAAGTAAGAACAACTGATTATTGATGATATCTTAGGATATCTTAGGACACACCTATATGCATATATTGCATATTTCATTTTAAAGTTGTGAGTATTTTAAGATGACAAATATTATTTCAGGGTTTATAGGTGTGTTTTTTTAAGTGCACAGGTTAGGGAAGTTCGACGGATAAGATGGGCATCTTTTGTGTGGTACTAATTACCTCAAATCCTTTCTTAATCAGTACTGTGCGTGTCAGATACAGAAAACAAACATAACTGTGTTGCATTTGCTTCAGTCAAAATTTCCTAAAAATCTCTGTTAGATTACACAATTGATTTTCTTGAACCCTTGGTCTTGCAAGTTCATTTGAAAGCTCTAAAGTCTAAATTCCTGAAGACAATCCTGCAGTGAAGTAACTTGGCAAGAGGGTAAGACAACAACCCTGCAGTCTTTGGAACAACCTGTTCCGTCCTGTTTCATCTGTCACTAGATGGTCATGTATTCTTCTGTTTTTAAACTCCAGCGAAGGAAAAAAATCCCCAGATCTGCACACAAGTATCATTAGGAACAGTTGAACAGATTTCCTTCTTCAAAATTAAGCATGGAAATACTTGGCCTGAAGAGAGTTTGAAAGAGAATATTTCGAAATTCTTTCAAAGCTTAACTGCTGTGCTTATAACCTTATGAAATCTCACAAAAAGAGTGCATGGTTATCCTGAAAGCAAAAGCTTTTTAATGTTATGCTATGAAAATCAAAAATATTTTCTATCATAGTCTGGAAACTGCTTATTGTTTCTCTTTCAAAAATTGTTTGTCTGTTTACTGCAATAACAAGGAATAAACCGAACTTGTAATAGAGGCCTGATTGGGAATTAAAACTAGGTTCTATGGCAAGATGCATGCATGAGTTAACTGCATGTTTTCCTACAAAATCAGGTGATTATTTTTTAAAAGCTTGCCCTTCTGACTTCACTTACCTTGTAGAGCTTTCTTAAGCAGAAGGTTGAAAATTTTTATTCACTCAGCAAAAAGAAGCAGGCTTTTTCAGCAGGAAAGAAGCATTTTACAGTCTCTTTATAAGCTGCGAGAGTAGAAGGCTTTCATGATCTCTTTTACTTTATTCTCATATCACCTTTTTCATTTAATGCTCTTTATTTAAAGAAATTAAATGGTACCCTTTTATTAATATCGTTAGAGTACTACCAACTCTACTGCAGTTAAATTGTATCTACAAGTGTTTCTTTGACTTTTATTGCTTGTCCTTTTTTGTGGTACATTATTTTTCTTCCTATGTTATATATTTTGCATGCATTTTCTGTGAAAAGTTTTTCTTCCACGTGTTCATTAAAATGCTGGGTTGTGATGCTTGGTTGTGATGCTTGGCTGAATATAGAGTTGTAACTCACACTTTTAGTAGGTATTATAAAACAGGGAGCCTTTTCTGTCTTGGTTTCTAATTCACAATAATAGTGAACTCATG
>VZSG01000284.1:249315-270952 GCA_013398315.1 Nothoprocta pentlandii
AATTATCTCTGCTGCTGAGAATTTTTAACTTATTTCTTTTTTTCTGCCCTCCTCAGCAAGTTTCCTCCCAGTCTCTATGCTCCAGTGATCTCAGAGATTCATCGAGATGAAATATCCAGAGTTTTTCTTGTGGCTCTAGACCCTCTCATCAACTATCTTCTTCCATTTAGCCCTTTTATGGAGCAAGTGTTAAGTGAAAAGTTAGGTGGGTTTAGAATACATGCACCTACTTTAAGGGATCAGACTTCATATTCTTTTTTTTGCGGGGGAGGGGGGATTAACAGGTACTTATGCAATATTCTGCACTTATTTGTTTGCTTCTTGTCCTTTTGTAAATATTCAGGTGTTTTTTTCATACTAGTTGCATATTAACTCAGGTGAATTTTGTAACAGAGAGTTCATCTTGCTGTTGAATACATATTTTCCAAAGCACTCACAGTAACGTCAATGCTAATCTATTTAACAGAAAGCCTGTTGAATTTGGCTGTTATGCATCATTCAATCCACATTTATGCCACAGTTTTTTGAAGTAGGCTGAATGTTTCTTTTGCACTATTGATGGGGGATAACAGCTATTTTTTTTTTTGTGAAGTATTGAATGTCTTCAAACTGTAAATGATCACAACTGTCTAGAAAACTTCCACTCTGACCAGTATACCATGATTCTGAGGTAGCTGAGCTGCCTCTTGGGAGCTATGGTGTAAGCAGCAGTTGCTCTGTCGGTCTGTAGTCTGGGCTTCCGTCTTGCCCACATAGATGCTCTGGCCTTGTGATCACGGTGATGCATGTAATAAAAGATGAAAGGTTTGTTTATCCAGCCTCCGAGGAGAAAAGAGCTTTCAAGGAGACTGGAAGCACGAAGCTTCTGGATTGTAGCTCCTTCGCAGCACATGTTAGTGGCAGTTGAGAATTGAAGCACTTCAGCTTTTGCCTGAAATAGTATATATATTGTGTTTACTTTCTACTTCAAGAATAGTGTTCTTGATAAAATGCTACTTTCTCGGTTTTGTATCAGCTGTGTCAAAAATTTTGATTGTTTTGCTCAAAGTTTGCATTCACATCTTCTTTGTCATTTCTCACTTATTTAGAAACTACTTTACATGCATGCAAAATATATTTACCAGGGCAACTATCCTCATATTTAAATATACATGCATATATGTATACAGGTCTTCCTCCTGAGCAGCAACTGCCCCAATGTCTTCTTCTGATTGGCATAATGGACAAGTTGTCTTCTCAGCCTGAAGAAGTGCAAAGTCTGTGGAACACAGGAAGAAGGTAGTAGAACAGATTTCATGGTAGTTCCTGACTGTATCAATTGGGCTGCTCAGGCAAACAGAGGAGCTCCACTGATAGGGTTGCCGTCACAAAGAAATGATAAAATTAACAAATTCTATGCATTTATATTCTTATCCTGGGAAAAACAGGATTTGCTGTTCGGCTTCATGGTGAATGATGTAGATCCCAAAATACCTATGTTCAGGAAGGGGATATTTTTCGACTTCCTTCCAGCATAGAAAGGGGCCTGTAATTTATTGGCATTCCACTAAGTTAAAATATTGCATTTTATGAATGATCCCACTCATAATCACCTGAATTTGTAAAACAGGAAAGTAATCAGGGATGTAGACCTGTAGCACTGACAGTTCGCAGTCTGATGAAGAGATTCTCCAGTACAGATATTTACAGGACTTGGGATTTGCATGTCTACAACCCAACTTTTTGTCTCTTTTTGTCTCTTTTTTTTCCTCCCCTACAGCTTGTCTTTGTACTCGGCCCTTTTTCTCAGTTTCCAGCAATGTTCCGGTGAGCTTTCCCTCCCTGTTTGTCTACCAGAAGCGATTGGTACAGGACAACCAGCAGTTCCCATCACCCTGTACCATTACGTCTGTGTCCACCTGTGCTCCTTCATTGCTTCCACACTCCCATCACACTTTCCTCAGCTGGTAAGATTGTCTCCTGCTTATTCATTTTTTTTCAGGTGATGTGATACATACATAATATTAAAAAAAAAGAAAAAGGGGGTGACAAGTCACGCCTGTGAAGGGGTTACATTACTCTTTAGAGAACAGCTATGATGTGGTTAGCTGGCAGGATTTTGGTTATACAATAGAAGTCATTTGTGAGGAGAGGTGGGAAAATGTCTTTATACGTGTTGTTGAAAACCCTAGTTTCTATTGGAAATCTTTGTTCTCTTTGGGGAGCATTGCTTAAAATGCTTTCTTTTATGCACTATTTGAAATGTTAAATTTGACTTTTTTTTTCATCTGTACTGTAAGGTAACAGGAAAGTGATGTCTAATATCCAGAGCAGATAATTAGGCTAAAAATGCACTGTTGCAATTCCACTTAAGACAATGCCATAAAATGAAAATGAGATTTTTTTTTTCCTACATTGGAGGAATATTCTGGGATTTGGTGAAAGTTTTATGCTTTTCACATTTTTCTCAGGCATAGACAAAAAAAGCTTCCAGATAAATGTTAAATTAGTTTAGTTTTTTTTTTTTTTTTCTGAATGCTACATTCTCCTTTCAGATAAAATTTAATTTCCCTAAAGAGGGAAGTTCTCCAGTAAACTGGGAGTAGATCTGGCAAAAAAATTGTTAACACATTCATAAAAAATATTTTCATAAATAATGCCTTGTGAAGAAGGGATGCACATATTGAAATACCTGGAAAAATGAAGGACCTTTAGCTCATTTCAATAAAATACATGCAAAGCTAAAGGTATAGCTACTCGCTTAACTTTGCAAGTGAATATAGAGTATTAAATGTAGTTGTTAAAGCATTTTAATTGGATAAGGTCAAAATCTTACTAGATTTTATGCGTTTTAGTAGAGTAGACATGATGCAGTAAGATTGCAATCAGTTTCTGTTTTAATTTACTTATATATTTTCTCCTTAGGAGCGTGCTTTGCTGGATGCTGTGCTTGGTTCTAGTATGATCACGTCTTTGCTAGCTATGGATTCATGGTGTTTCCTTGCCCGGTGAGATGTTTTTGTTATAGGTCAAGCATGATAGCAACAATTCAGTTAGTTACGTTGTTGCTCATAATCCCTGAGAAAGGTATTTAAGATAAAATTGTCCTGGAACTGAATTCTAGTCAGATATAGAGCCTATTTAAAAAATAGGAATAGAAATGGATTTGGCGGCTATTATATTCATGCAAGGGGAATATACTTTTTATGATATTTAGTAACTGTTTTTGGGAACAGTTCTCTTGATTATATCTGTGTTTATCAAGTACGTCAGGGAAATGGTCATTTCTAAGACAAAACTTAGAATATTTTGTTAGTAGAAAAATAGGAAGTGTAGCCTCACTAAGTTCTTTCTGTTTCACACTGCAGGTATGGAACAGCTGAACTGTGTGCCCACCATGTTTTTGTGATAGCCCATTTGGTAAGAACCACTGTGGTATTTGTAATTTGGCACCTTTCTATGATCAAGGCCAAGCTTTTCATTTTTTTCCAAATCCAAAACGGAGTTTTAATTCCTCAAAGTGATTAATAATTAGCAATAACAGTACTGTGAAAATACACAGCAAGGTACCTAGCAGTTCTGAAATGCCCTGCATGTTTTATTTAGAGTGCTACTGTTGAGATCCCACACAGCACATTAGAGATTTTTACTGATAAGAGTTCAAGGGGAGGTCAGTGGCTTCTCAGTGGAGAATGTTAGGACTAAGAATAGAATTTATAGGTGAAAATAATAAATTAAAAAAAGGGCTAACTGTAAACCAGGAAGAGCCCTTGCTGTAATGGCTGATGACATATCAGTGAGTATTTCGTGTGGTGCTTTGAAAGGTAAATATAGCCTTTACTGCAAGAACAATCCCTTATGCAACCCAGTGTCTTTTGTTTTTTGGTTTTACAACTCTCAGAAACATTCTGTTTAGAATTAATTTGCTGAATAGTGTTTTGCTTTGTATTTTCCCCTTAATTTAATTAGATGTATTCTCTGTTATTTTAATTTAGATAAAGTCTTGGCCTAATGAATGTTACCAGGTCTCAGCCTTGGGTGTTCTGCTGAGGCGTATGCTGTTCTTAATGGCTCCAGATCATCAGGCAAGTGCCGCACCGTTGTCTTCTGTATTTGATAGATCACATTTGAGTTAGTGGCCTTTTTAAAATGCTCTGTTTTCATTCTTCCAAAATAGCAGGAGGTTGATTGTTCTCTTGCTGTACTTGGTTTTACTTTGTCATGTCGGATCCAGTTTGTGTACATGTGTACATGTGTTCTTTAAAACATCAAGCCCACATACATCGTTCCAATGCTGACCTTATCGGATGGCAGTGAAATTCTTTTTTTCATTAAGTATGAAAACAGCACTTCTCCTAGATCTGCTAATGCAGGCTGTGACTGTAGTTTTTGAAGAAAAGTGTTCTTCAAATAAATTTTATTTTCTTTTAACATAGACTGTAAAGGATAATGCTAGAAGAGACAACTAATATAAAGGGAGCAATGTAAAAAGTCTATTAGATCAAGTCAATTTGTTACTTAGGAATACAAGGTTTAGTTTTTGTTACAAGCTGACAGAGATCAGTATGTATCAATTGCACACTAAAAGAAGAGTGGCTGTTTATGCGCTAGTTCACTGTAACATTATGAAAAGTGTGCTGAAATTTTGTTGCCAGGTAGTCTGAAAGTAGGAAGCAGGACAGCCTGGCATTGCAGACTCCTAGTAACCGTCAGAGCAGGTGGTTGGAGTGTTGCGAGTGAATGTTACTTGCATGAGTATTGGTAGACCCGGTTTGTCATTGACTGAAACACTGCTTGTCACAGGAAAGCCCATCACTTCAAGAACGGGGAATTGTTGCACTCTCAAGTTCTCTAACTTAATCTCTAGGTAGGGACTTGGGTTTTGTCTTGTGTCCCTAGGGAAGTTATGCACATTTATAATCCTTAAATTACTTGCTATACTCTCTAGGCTTGAAGGGGCTGAAAGAATAAGTTGCTTAAGCATTCTAAAATCCTATTGTGGCAGGCAGGTGGCAGTTGTGTAAGATTTTTCTAATACAAAAAAAGTCAGACTTTCTTTAAAGGTTTTAGACATTTTGTTTTCATGTAATACTAAATATTGGTTTTTGATTATTGGTTTCTTAATTTTTTAACAGATTATCAAATTCTTTCCTGGTCGGTTTAATACCTACTAACTTTTATTTGCAGGTTGAATTTACTCAGAAGTTTCTTCCCGAAGAAGCAGAAAACTTGGCAGTGTGGCAGCATGTATCCCTCAAGGCCCTAAATCCTGAGCTTAGGAAACAAGTGGCACATCAGCTCTGCGTGGCAGGGCTGGCGCAGTGCAGGCAATGGCTGAACAGCAGGCGCGCTTTGGCAGAGCTCCAACCTGTGGTAAAGGAGGTTTGATTCTCTTTGTAAAAATCTGAGAACTTCAAATTTCCAAGCTATAAGGATTCTGTTCTCACTTCAGTTCTGTTTGTCTGCTCTGCAGCTTTAACCCAAGCCTAGTTGTCAGGCACATGAGCAATGACTGTCATTTTAATGCTCTATTCTGTTATGTAGTACATTAGGGCCCTGTACCCTGCAGCTGATAGTGGAGGTCTTGTGATTCACTAGTTATTCTTTTCTCTCTGGATGAACAAATATGTTTTTCCTTAGAATTTCTGTTTTATATTAGGTGGCATCTTACCTGAAAGATGTTTGCTGGGCTCAGTGGCAAGGGAGAGTATGTGGAGACTTCCACACAAAGAATTAGCTACCATCTTTTCCCTAGCAATGTAGCTAACTGCTATAGCACAGTGTATAACTCTTGGAGAAGTAAAATATACTGTCCTTGATTTGGAAGCTTTACTGGTCAGCAGCCTGGTGGATTGGCTGTACAGAACAGCTGATGTAAGCACATTATAAGCACACCAGCCATCTCGTATGAATTTAGAAGTGCAGTAGGAGCCTGGGGCTTGGGTTTGTTTGACAGGTAGGTTTGGGGGAGGGTTTTGGTGTCACTTCTGTACTCCCTTTTTCCTACCAGAACACTGCTTTTGCTGTCATGTTGACTGCCTGTAATTCTGCTGGTGACACTCTGGAGGGAGAGCTGCAGGCATCTATCTCGGGAGTGCTCGGTCAGTTCTGGACTTTTCTCCAGGCGAAGCAGGTGAGGGAAGTTGCTGTTGTAACAGTGAAAGCAGCTTTGCCAGCCTCGTGCCATTACGCCGTGCATGTGGTACTGAGCATTTCACTTCAGCTGGACCATTCCCTTAAAGCAGAGTGTGGTTGTGCTTCCCATGTGCTCCCAGTGCCTGTCTGTATTAGATGTGTGCTCTGGGAAACATCGGGTTTAAATTTTCCTAAACATCATGTCTATGACATCCAGCTTAAAAAAATAAATATGAGACTGGGTGTGAAGAAGTTTTTTGACAACTGATGAGAGAAATGGCTAAGTTAATCTTTTTCATTGAGTTTCTTAATTGGCAAGAGTAGAGAAGGAGTCATCATATAAGAAAGATCCTGAATAAGAATATAAGTAAAGGGACTTGAAAATATAACTGCCTTGAAAATTTTTTAAGATTCTTTAATATTCGGCTGCTTTTGTTGTGTTGTTTTATACATACAAAGTTAGGGTGAGAATTTTGGAAGGTTTCTGTGATTTTACATTCTTTGTTAAGTTGTTCCTTGAGCTGAAAGCAATCATACTAATGCTGCATGTACTGTTGAAGGTTTCAGATGACCCATGTCTCCAGCAGACTCTGTGCTTATTACTTCACCTCTTGGAATTTTTCATTCAAACGTTAGGTGCTCAACTAATTACTCAGGTAAGAAACTAATGAGTAATTCATTTCATTGCAAACCAAGTGTGGGTTTTTTGGTGATTTACTGAAGATCTCTGGCGAGATTTATCATGGAGATTTCTTCCATTAACATAGGAGGTTTCTAACTTTATTTCTTCCTTGATTATTTTCATGGTCTTTAAGCCAAGATATGGTACGGTGGCTAATGTTGCTTCTGAGAATCCTGTTATTCTGTAAGATAAGGCAGATATATAGCTTTGCTGCAGAAGATGGTTATTTCCTTCCAGAAGGCACGCTGTTTATACTAGCCTTTTTTTTTTCAAGCTGTAGCATACCCGCTTTTGTTTTGCATCCAGTATTCTAAAATTAATGTCTTCAGATTTAATGGTTAGGCAGAATAGTTTTCATCTATGTTCAATGTGTGATAAAGCCTCATTTGGGTTTCCTGCAGGTTTTCGCACTGCAGTCTTCCCTTTTCCAGTTAGATCCCCCAGATCACGTTCGTCTAGCAGTGCTGGATTTTCTCTCTTCTATGGGAAAGGTGTTCATACCACAGGAAGCCCAGGTAAATATAACTGGGGCCTTATGTTTTCGCTGATGAAAACATGTTTTTATTTAAATACTTGGAAGACTGTATTGCGTAATGATCTTGCAGATTTATTTAATAATCCGTGGTGGTTTTCTTTTTCACTGAGACACTCACACTAAGTGCATGTAAGATGCTTGGTGTATTTATTTGCATATTGCTTCTCAACGGTTAGGCAGGATCGATATTTGAACCTCCAAGGAAAAAAAAAAAAAAGAAAAAAAAAGTGCCATTTTCCCAGGCATTTTTCTTCTGCCAAGAAGGGCAGTAGCACTTTTGAATTTCATAAACTTATCCTTTGACCTTAGAGTGATTTTTTTGATAAAATTCCATGATGGTAAGATACACACAACTAAGTCCTGGAAAGTCTGATAGATATTTCTTTCTCTTTCAGAGGCAAGTTGTACCTCAGTTGTCAGCTTTGTTTGCTTCTCTGCTAGCTGACCAGACGTGGCTGATCCATCAGCATGCACTGGAGGCATTCACACATTTCGCAGAGGTAAGCAGAGCAGTGCTCTGATGTATAAATTTGACTCTGTTAACTTCTATCATACAGAAGTTCTTTGTTCTTAAATGTTTGCTGCTCTTCACTGAACAGTGTGGATCTTAGCATTACAGCTGCTGTTGAACGTGAATAAAAGTAATAAGGGCTAACACACATACTAACATAGGGCTAACATAATGTAGGATTTCAGGATCTGGAACTGAAGGAAAATCAAGCATTGGTGGCTTCAACTGACTGCAGGGAGTTAGGTTGTTTAAAACTATCTGTCAGCACAGAATTCTTCCCAGATCACTGGGGAAGCAGTTTCTTCTTCATCTTTATTTCTTTGATAATATGAACATACTGAACAACTGTTACTCAATGGTTTTGACAGGAAACAAGCCATGAAGATGTTGTTCCTCAGTGCCTTAATTCTGAAGAAACTAAGAACAAAGTTGTTAGTTTTCTGGCTAAGGTATGATCTTAAACTATTTTACCATTTTCTTAGTTGATATTGTGCACATCTAAAGCCATATCAAGTAGAACGAAAAATAAATGGCAGTATGATTTTTTGTAAGTGGAGAGAGTATTCATTATAAAGAATGGGATTCCATTATTCCTTTAGAGCACTATTTTTCCCTCCCCTGTTGTCTTTGATTATTTTCTGTAAGATAAATGAATGTGTCTGCAGCATCTTAGCCCTTCTTTCTTGCAGGTTAAAAAGAATCTATTAAAAGCAGCTGGTTATTTATTCATAATGTATCATCTGCCTCCTTCCAGTATATTGGGCTGCAAATATTAAGCACCTGCTGTCTGGACAAGCAGTTCTTGTCAAGCAGATAATTAGCAAAAGAACCAATGGGCACTGATGTTACACTAAAGCTGCAGCTACTTTAATCTCCTCCTCAGAAGAGTGAGGGAGGAAGTAGATTCAGCTTGAACTGCAAGTTAAAATGATTAATATACATTTATATATTTTATTTTCCATTGTTCTGGTATACAAACTGGCCCTGTGAAGGCTGGTAACGCCTCCTTTTTTAGTTACCTCTCCTGTGGCTTTCTCCCTAGACAAGGCAGGTAGAAGAGACAACAGAAGCACGAACAGAGCGCATGAAACGAGAAAGGATCGTCTACAGTGCTCATTTTCTGAAGAAGACTGGAGAACTGGACCCAGCAGAAGAGGTACGTGCCCTTCTTTAAACTGTCTGGGCTCTCCTCTAGGTTTCTGTCAGTTCTGGGAACTAGAGAGGTTCAAGACTGCCCTGCTGCCCTCCTTGTTGAAAGAGAAAAGCTTGTGTGCACTCCTGTCCCTTCATATCAAACCAGAAGGCTCTACACTGCCTGACAGCAGGGAAGAGCTCTCTCAGTTCTCTTCCAACTGAGGTTCTTGTGCAGTTAGAGGATCATTGTATGTACGTATGGGATTGTAAGTAATGTCTAATCTGTGTTTAAATCTGCAGCCTCTCGCAAAAAGAGCATGTCACTCACCCTCAGAGGAGCAATATAAGGCAGCGGTAGGCACAATGGAGGGGGCAGTGGAAGCTCTGAAGCTGCTGCTCCAGAAAGGGTCACCCCCTGCATGGCTGGCAGCGAAACTGGACGCTCTGCATGCGGCTATAGCCACTTTGAGAAACAGTGTACGGTAAGGTGGGCATCAGCAGCTTTTCAACATGCTAAAAAAGTTCAGCTCTAGGGTTGGAGGGAAGACATACCATAGTTATTGGAGATGGAAAACTGTGACACCGGGTGATGCTCTAAGGTACTGTTAAAGGGTAGTTAATACACCACAGGGAACTGATGTGTGAGGTGGCAGACACTTTCACAGTAACAGGATGGAAGGATTGATGCACTTAATGGACTCTTATTTTGCATCTGAGCTGTCATCTTGTATAATGTCATTGTACAGCTTATTTTTCTAAAGCCCTGTATAATAACAAACATTTAATGAAATTGTTTTAAAGATGTTTGAACATGTAGAACTACTACTTTTTTTTTTCTATCATGTACAGGTAAGAGGGTAGTAGGCATTTTCTATAATAATTTTAAAAATATACTCAACAATTTAAGACTCTGTGCTGTTCATTGAACATACCTGTGCTGTACCACTCCACAGTAAGGTCATCTTTAAAAATCTTTATTGGTCACAGTAAAGAGTAGAATGAGTGTGGTACTTTTAAACCAGCTTGTGTTCAACAGTCCTTCACCGCAAGTTTTCTAGCCCTTCTTGTGCCATCCAGTGACAGAACCTTATAAACAGATGAGGTTCTGGAGTAAACCGTACATTCCTCTGAAAATCATCTTAGAGATAAAAAGTTAGGAGTCATTTCTACTGGCTTTGCTTTTCTGAAAAAAAAATGGCACATTAACAAAATAACTGAATATAATTTTCATTTATTGTCATCAGTTTTTCAGAGCAGCGATGATTTCTAGGACAATAGCTTAACCCCTCGTCCTCCAGCAGCACAGCAGCACCCGCGCACGGCTCCGGCCGTTCCTGCTCCCCGGAGCCGCGGCGAGCGCTGCCGCTGGGCGTATTGCTCGAGCACGGGCCTCGCCCCTGCGCTTTTTGGCACACGCTGGAACGGAGCACCCATTGCAAGGGAGGGCTCGGGCCCCGTGGCAAATCCTGCTGACTGCTGCAGCAGGCAGCCGCCTTCCAGCTAAGCAGTGCTGAGGTACTTATCCATCACACGGTGGAGGCAACGACATCTCGTAGGGAATCCAACACATTGTGAAGCCCTTGTCTCTCCCCTTACCAGTTAGCGCTGTCTTCCCAGTTCAGCTCTTCCTCTTCACCCCAGCCTGTGGCTTCCGCCTAGAATCATGTACAGGTTATCAGCAGTAAGGCACATGTGTTGTCCTCAAGTCTGCTAAAACAAACTTGGGCATCCAAGGGCCAAAGAACCAGGACTGGGTGGCTACTGATAACAGCAGGACAATTGTTCAGAATCTTGCAAGGGAAAGACAGCTTCTCCCTGCCCTTGGAGCTCCTGGGGCTCTCAAGGGGTGCTCACAGAAAAAGCTGGAGTGCCTGAAAGCCCCTCTCTAAGACCAAGAGGTGCTAATGTTTGCAGCTTCCCAGCTTAAAGAGCCTCTTTATCAATAAAAGGAAACACCTTAAAATTAAAAAGCAAAGTACTAGGGAACTTGTTATCCTTGCTTCTTAAATACTAAATTGTCTCACTGACATAGCTCTGTGACTACAGGAGAGCACTGCACGACAGTGAGCAACCTCAAAAAGGGATGGATGTCAAAACAGTGCTGCTTAAAAATCACCAGTGCCATTTTCGGACCTTGTAAACAACTTTGATTTGTATCCAAGGCTATTCTCCCCCTGCTCCTCTGTGGGAGGCCTCTTGAGGATGAGTTATGAAAACAGCTTGAAATCAACACTTATTCCCTAATGGAACTGTGTGCTCAGCTAGCAGTGATGGCAGTGTTAGCTCTTCTAACTCAAGAGGCTACTTCCTCAGGCATTCAAGGTGGGCTAGAGGAATTTACCTTCTCACTCAAAAAGGCAGTTTTGAAACCATCCTGCTTCTCTGAAATTGGTGAAATGTCTCTGCTATTTCTTCCTGAAAATCATGTACCCCAAAAGCTTTTCTCAGCAAGCCAGAGATTTGAGGTTCCTGTTCCTTTTGTAGCTTTTTCTAGAAGAGTCCAAGGAGCAATACTGCGCCTAGAACCTCCTCTATGCATGAAAGCCTTCTTTATTTTACCTCCCTTCCCTGACAAACCAAGACTCTCCTTAAAATAATGTAGGGTTCTAGCAGCCAGATACAGCAAAACCTCCTTACTTCATGCTTTCAGTATGGTACAAATCTATTCTTTGAGCGATGGCTCTGTTTCAGCACTAAGACAGCCCACTAAATACATCATTCACAGCTAGGAACCCCTTACTTACGGGCAATGTGCAGATTCAGCTGCACCATCATTTGTTAGTTACACTTATTCAAGTTAACCATCTGATTAATGAGACTGTTCATGCCAGAGTTGTATGGTGTAGTCCATACAGGCTTTAGAAACCTTCTCCAATGTACAGCCACTTACACCCCACTACCCATAGACTCTTACCTCTGTAACATCAATTGCTGCAAATTTGGATGAAAACAGCATATTCTGGGAGGCGCCTTCTCTGCTGGATACTGCACCAGAGTGAATGGGAGCAACTGCTTCTGTCCTCACTTCAGGTAAAATCAAGATTGCTGAAGACGGTTTAATGTCTGGGATCATGTCAGCAAACCAGTCTAGCTCTGGGTCTCGCACTGGTTTTCTTTTCACTTGGATAGTGAACTCTTCTCCTAGGGTAGACTCTGATAAAGACTTTGACTTTTCCTGAAAACTCTCCCCCAGTTGTTCCTGGGGGTCCCACTTCTCATTGCTCCAGCTACTCCCAGGGTGAGACTTTGGGGGGGAACTCAGTTTGAGGCTTTTAAATTCTTGGCTCAGTGCATGGGTCCCTGGTAGAGGCCTCTGCAGTTGAACTGCATCAGCTTGCATCACAGTGAGGCAGGTTCCTGAGGACAGTTCAGGACTAGGGCTGCTGGGCTCAAAGTCCTCCCACGGCTTCTCATCAACATCGTGATTAGCAAAGTAAGGTCCCACGCTGCCCTCCGACTCTCGGGGCTGAATCTGGATGTTCACAGTTTTCTCAGTGTCTGTCTCTTCTGCCTCGCTCCAGTCTGGCCACTCCTCTGCTGACTTTTCAGAGGCAGTCAAAGAGTTCCTGATGCTCCCTAGTGGGTTAATGCTTCCAGGAACTCCATTCAGAGGAAGCTGAACGTCTCGTTCACCTATGGAAGGTAAGGATGTTACATACTGATTCAGGAGGACAAGCATGAGGACTGAGCTGTGCCTAAAACTCTCTGAAATCCCTGGCATTGCAGGTAGAACCTGGTATGGAAATAAGCTAGTACAAAAAGTCATGTTCATTGGAATTTTTCATTTCTATGCTGTTTCATTTCTAAAAAGGAACAACCGGGGCAGAGTTTTACCTGTCTTTAAAGCCAGGGGATTGTCTTGCCGCACAGATTGTCTCTTGGCAGGTACATTTCCAGAGGCGGGGAACACACTAGCATTACTCTTCAAGGGCCGAGACACTGGATGTCTTGGGTTGCTTGCGACATGAGTGGGGGACTCTGCAGGAATAAAGCAGAATAAAAGGATACTAATTCCATAAACCATGAAATTCCTCACAGCAAGTGAATGCTCTTACCTACAACAGAAGCAAGACAATGAATAAAGACAGAGGTTGCAGTATCTGTAAACTGTATCTATCTGCTTAGGAAATAATCCTTTCTTCCTCTAGTCTGCAGCTCTTCCCAATCCAAAGTTCAAACACTGTGAATTAAAGGTCAGTTTCTGTACATTCTTTTAAGAAATCCGAGAGAACAAACTACTACTGATCTAACAGGTTTGTCACCTAGCTGGATCCAAAACACCAGCTTCTACACGGTATAGCATCGCAAACCCCTCTCATGTGCTGCTCATGAGAAAGCACAGAACTGACAGTCACAAGAACACAAGAGCATAAACAAGCTCGTGCTACTGCACCAACCTTCTTTTACGCTTGGGCCCACGTAAAGCAGTTTCCATAAACAACAGGCTAACAACGCACAATCCAAAGGTTGCACTGAAAGCCCTGCTTTGAGGGCAATGACTTGGCAACGCTGGCCTAGGCGGCATGAGGCCCCATTGCCACGATGGCAGCCTAGGCAGAGTTAGAAAGAGCTTTATAGAGCATGGCTTAGCCCAGTGCCAAGTAGGTAATGCCTATTTGTACCTGCCTGTGCTAGGGGTTAGCAGAACAGTCAGACAAGTGCTAAATGTAGCACAGGAAAGGACTGCAATTAATGGAGAGCCACCTCTGCTGAAAGCACTCTTTGTAAAAGGTGCAAGCTTTGAGGCGCTTAAACAAATGTCTTGTTGAGCCTCCTTGTTCAGTCTTTAGCACTGTTTTTTGCACAGTGCCACTCACAGTTAAGGACAGATTTGTTTTTTTCTTCAGTATTTAAATCAGAGCTACTAATATTTGTTTAAAAAAAAAAAATAAAAGGAACTGTTTGCCAGCATGAAATCTGAAGATTTTCATTTAGTAGAGTTGTTAAAATAATGTAAAGGAAATTAATGCAATGAATCATCTAGAAATTTTAATGCAGGGTGGTATTTGTCAATACATACAGATTCAAGAGAAACATTTATACTTAAGTTGTTCTCTATCATGCCATTTCATTTGGTATCTAGACTTCACATATAAAGTAGAGCAAAAGCTGATTTTTCCCTCCGATTGAGAGCATTTTTGGTTTCAATATCCAGAAAAGCTTTGCCTTAGTATGCTCAGCTCCAAGTTAGCTAGCAGATGCAGGGACTACTTTCTTCCTTTGGGTTAGCTGAAAAGCCTCCTGAGAGTTGAGATAATAGGGAAGTTCGTATTCCTTTTCCAATCTATGAATAAAAATTAGGGGGAAGAGGATGAGATTTACTCATTCTAAAAACATGCAGGACAGACGATAACTATGTATCTGTAAGTAAGCTCATAAAGAACACTACGGTTTTCCTACGAAGATGAACACCCAAAACAGTAGGTACCTAATTTAGAATCAAAGTTTAACTGCAGATATGTTTTCGTTGGTTAAAGCTGCCAACAGACAGAGATTACCCAAGAAATTCTGCCTATGCTGCTTGGACAGAACAAGCAGAAACAGCATGATGGGAACTGCAAGGACTGAGTACATCATTTACCTTCTGGAGAGAGATCAGTAGTTTTCATGAAACTTGGTGCGGAGCTTTTGAAAATCTTAGTTCTTTCGCCACCTATAACTACTTCAGGTCCGAGCAGGGAGACAAGAACTGCTAAGCTGTGCAGAGTTATTGCAACAATAGAGTCGCTGGTATCTCGAAGACCCAGCAATACCTGCAAGAGGAACATGAGAATGTTACTAAAGGAAACCCTCACACCAGAAACAGCAGCCCATGCTGGGTTAAGATATGAAATCACCACATGAATTGGGCAGCACAAGCAAGGCTGGCAATGGGGGTTGCTGAAATTGGAATCTATGATGAATACTTCTGGTGGGGGGGCAGCTAAGACAAAGCTTGTGCAAGGTTTTGCCAAGACTACAAAATCTCAGCTTTAAACTGCACCAGAACTGATCCTAGCAGTAGAAAACCCATCTCGTTCTGCTGTCCTTAACCTGTGGCAATATGATGTTCTTCAACTCTTCCCGAGAGAACAGCTCCGCGTAGGCATGGATGTGGGACAGCAACACCATTCGGACATGCTCTTCGTGCACCTCAAAGAGTTTCAGCAGCACAGGGATCACGTGAGTCTGGAACAGGGCTGGTGACAGGAGGCAGTTGGTTTGGCTTTCTCCAATTTGCTCTAGGGGAAAACGTGAAAAGTGGTAAGGGAAGGTGGTATTTCCCAATATGTGGAATAACCAGTCCTGTGCATTCCAGTATTTGTTACGTTTAAACTAATCTGTTTGTTCTCTGAACTCGCTCCAAACTTCACAGGGAAAATTTTGAAGACAAAGTATTTAATATTCACCTTTCTTTGGGCTGAGCAGATGTGGAAGAAAACTCTTCACAGCCACAGGTTCAGCAAACACGAGCTGATTGAGTAAGAGAGGCACCAGCCGTGATGCTATCAGCTCCTCTGACAGGCAGGCCACTCTGTCCAGCAGGAATCTGTGTTCCAAGAGAGAGCAGTTAGTACCAAGACAGATGCTTCCGTGCATTTATGACATTTCCCTTAAATACCACTTGCCCTTATTTTGCTGTCTGCCTTGTCTGCTAGAGATGAAGCCCAGTGCAGTCTCTCACACGCTCTCACAACCGCCCTAGAAGGCTCTTGGTTGTATTTCCTCCCTCTCCACTGCTGTTAGAGATGACAAGAACCATTCTGAATATTCCTGCAAAGATTCCCTTTCTCCTCCTCTTTGGTTCAACTAAACCAGTGAAAGTCCCAAACCAGTGAAATCAAACTAGCCTTGTTAGTAACCACAGAAGTACAAAACAAGTAGGAAAATAGCTCTGTAAGAACTCTCAGGCCTCCTTAATACATCAAAAGCAAGGGAAAAAAAAATCAGCTTCTCCCTTTTTCTAGCCCACTTATGCCATGACTACACTGGAGCTGTCAGCCTCAAGCAGTGTCTGGTGATAGATTCCACTTTGCAAATTCTCATCTAAAATGATGAAGCTACTGTCAAGAACAATGGTAGCGAAAGATTCGAGTCTTTTTTCCAAGCACACTGAAAGAAGTTCTTTGATCTTGTACAGCGAAGACTTTGAACCTGGGCGAGCAGGTGGCCTTTGTATTCCTGCTTAGCCACGTTGCAGTGAAAGATGAGGCAGTCTCGCTAACACAAACAGAGGAAAACCAGAACAATTAAATTCTCCTGCTAATAACATCAACAGCATTCCCCACGGAGTGCATCACCTCATTTAGAGCACAATGGAAAGAGCTTACAGACAACAGGAACAGTGTTTTCTTTTTACATCCCAGTTACCCTGGGGAAAGTTTCTGTTCTTAGCCTTGCAGGAGTTCAACCAAACTGCTAGAGAGCAGAGGGGTTTCAAACGAGCTTCAAGTGAGCTGTTTCACTGCAGTCCAGTTTCTGCCTGATTCTTCAGCAATAGCAATAGGCTGGTAGCAGGTAAATACAGCTGCTCACATGGCTGTCCACGGCATCACTCCAGAGGCTGGTAGCCAGATAGCCTAGAGAGGCCAGCAGGCACTGCTCCTCTTAAACACCAAACTGTTCCCAATGGGACATTAGGGAAGTGGGGAACAAAGGGTTTACTCTGATGTGAGTGCTAGTTTGTCTCGGAGTTCCCAAGAGTCCCCTACCACATTACAGAGCAAACAATGCTCAAAACTGTTCAGAGTGCGTTTCTGAAAGGAAAAGCTTTGACTTACTTGAAAAATTCAGTTTTTTCCTCCTCGGACTTTAGCGTTAAAGTCTTCAGAAAGTTCACAATTTCCAGAAAGTCATTCCTAAGGATAAAAATGTAGGCAGCAAAGCACGATGCTTGATGATGCCTATACTATCCACAACTGAGAATTGACAAATCCCCATTTTTAGCAGGCAGAAACAAAGAGAGAGGCAAGTCAAATGCTCATGGACCTAGAGCACCCTTGTTATTGTGCGGCCTCTCACCCACTAGCTGCACGTTCACAGTGTCAAAGGGCAATAAGCAAAGCAAGTGCCCAGCCTACTCTAATACCACCATCAGGAGAAACATTTAAGGGACAGCAGGCAGAGGTCTATGCAAGTTACCTCAAATCCTCCTTTACCCAGTGCTACCCCTAAGGTAGCACTTGTTTTCTAGCGCACTCCCCATCTCCTCCCATGAATTTGAGGGGATCTAACTGGCTGCATGTGACAGAAGGACCCACTCTTGTCACCACTGCTAGCTCAATTCCCCATTTGGGCCATTGATTATACACTGGCGACACAGAAACAAGCAATATCAAGATATACCAAGATGGGCACTACAGTCCTTTTCTTACCTGAAGAATTCATGTGACAATAAGCTGGACAGTGGTGGACGACACTTCGGATCTGGATTCAGCAGCGTACAGTGCAATGTTTGCTGAAAGCTGGACAGAATATCTGCTGAACCTGAAAGAAGCCAGAGAGAGACTTACAGCTAGACTCCTTTATCAGCACAGAACATACCATGGTCACGGATCCTCCATGCCCCCTGAAAACTAGAGTTTTTAGAAACTCTATTTGACAGCGAATTATTGAATTGCTCACATCTCTACTGTCCTGCCCCAAAGGAGGGGGGGAACATTCACATTTTTTCTCCCTAAGGTGCTGAGCTACTGGGCTTCCAAAGAGTTTTAATAGTAAACAGGCAACAAGTAAAGCAGCTGTGGGTGGGTTTCAGAGTGCTTGCATTGCACATGCTGGTGACTCCAGCCAGGCCTAGCAGGGCACACGTGACCATGCTCAAAGGCAGGACGAGGGGAGCACAGGAGAAACTTAAGGCTGTATTTTAATCCGAGTGACTCGGTTCTCATCTCCCATTGCAAGATAAACCTCACTCCTGCCTCCTCATCCAGGAAGCTGCTGTTATGCTCAGTTGAGGAGAAGGAAGGAAGAAGGTACCTCAGAAGTTAGGCAGTTTACTCTACGTAAGCAGGAGGAGGCAAGACTCCAGAAGGGGCACAGCCTCTGCCTGCCACTATCCCCACACCCCTGATCCACTTCACCACAGCCAGCTCCCATGCAAACAGGGCACTGTCCCACCAGGGACTGCGACTCCTAGAACAGGATCCACACTGGTCTCTGTAAGCAAGAAACCAACATTCTCCCCCAAAGAGACTTTTATCTAAGAAGGTGAAGCAGGGAAAAGGAGGAACTTGTACAGAAGTACTTCTTATTTTGGAAACTCCTGGCTAACAGGAAGAACAAATCTGCCTACTATCCCTGTGGCACATCTGCCACAATACACAGAAGCAAAAAGTAGGAGCTGCAAATACCCCACTTTGTGCATGTACAGAATAAGTTATGCATCATTGCTGGCAGAAAAATAAATCATATTTCGTTCCATTCCTCACCCTGATCATTTAGGAGAGTCAGGAGACTTTCAACCATCATTCCAAAGGCGTAAGCGTCCCGTGCATATCCACGGCTGTTGGGGAGAATTTTGAAATCTGCAGACTAAAGAAATAATCATCATTAAAGCAGGAGTTTACGAAATGCTCGGTAGTTTCCATGAAGCCCTCTCCACCCGCCCATGCACACCCTTCAACTCTTTTTATAGCTCCAAAGCTTACCAAGTATCCTACCAGTGAATATTCCACTGAAAAACCCTCCATCAGGGAATTTATAGCCCACAGGAACAACTACATCCCAATGTAACACTTCCCTCATGAGGGCACATGGCAATTACAAGGCAACAACTTTCAGCATTTCTATGGAAACAGGTGTTAATCAGAGGGAGATCTCATCCCCTTAGCAGATATAGCTCAAAGGATGCTTAATAGGGAAAGTGACTAACAGGTTTAAAAAAATAAATAAATAAAATAAAAAGAGGTTCTTGCATGTGAGAGGGCAACATAACTGTTATCTCAGTGATCTCAGCAACTGCTCTTAGAAGCGCTAAAGCTCCAACATAAAATATTACAAAAAGTTTCAAGAACTTGCTCTTCCATTGCTACCTATTCCGAATTGTAGTTCCCTGTGCCCAACGCCATGCCCAAGCTAGGCCTGGCGAGGGGAAGTAAGACTCAGGTATTACGCAAAGGCCACTAATTCAAGTATAAAGAGATAAAAGGTGTGCTTCTGAATCCTTTTCCAAACACATCGTGCTTATTTCTTGCCACACCAAGTTCCCCGTGCAGCCTGCACGGCAGCCAGGGGAGGTACCCACCGTCTCCTCGCAGGGGATGCAGGACGGGTCTCGCACGGACTCCACGCGACGGAGGAACTGCAGAGAGGAGAGGGAGACATCAGCTGCCTCCATCCATTCCCCGGGCCAGGCCCCGGCACGGGCGGCCGCGCGCCCCGCTGCCCTGCGCTCTGCTCTGCCACAAGCGCCCAGGGTCAGCTGTGAAAGGCCACGCTGGCATAAAGTGACCTCAGGACATCGCGGCCCACTCGTCCCTTCAGCTCCTCAGGCCTCCCCTGAGCAGGGTTTCACGACCTGCAGCAGTCAGATTTTACTGCTGCCCTCTTTGTGTCACCGTGCACCTGCCTGCTGATTTCTGAAGGGCCACGCCTGCCAGGGCACTAAGCACAGCTGGTGAAGAACTGAGGATTTCCTGGGAGGAAGAGCAATATTGTTTCACTACCGAGCGCCAGGCTGCAGCAATGACTCTGCACAGCACATCAGAAATCAAACCAGGCATCTTTCTGCCAAGATCACTGACAAGCAACAAAGATGCCAGCAGCAAGAGTAATTTATTTTGAGTTTTGATTCATTTCAACCAGCATCTTCCTAGTAAAGCAGTTTATTTCAAGCAAGTCCAGAGGAGCAAAGATGCCTCCTTCTCCCTACTCTTAACCTACCCTCTGGCCAGCTCTGCCTCCTTTCGAAAGCTATTCTTTTTAGCTAACGGGGAATGAGTTTCTGTGTTTATGCAGATATTGTTGTTTACAGTAACAACATCCTTGGAGCAAAGATTCAGGTCAGAGCTGCAAATGAGCCGAGGCATTTAATAGTAAACCAAGAGAACTGGAAAGAACTGGTGCTTGGGCCTTCCCATCAAGGGCAAGGCAGCAGCAGCAGACCCGGAGCCTCTTGCAGGCCTCAGAGGAGCACAATTTACTTGTCCCTTACCTCTGGAGTGGCTTCATTAAAGTTGCAGACTGTTTCCATTCCTCCCAGTTTCCAGTGTCCATCCTCACTTACAAACACAGACGATAAACACACATTGTTATGTGTTAAGTTTCCCTAAAATAAATAAATAAAAAAAGACTTATCTCTAAGTGAAGATATCTTCAGGACTGCTAACCAGGTGTTGTGAGGAAATAAGGAAAAACTGCCCCCAAACAACACATTTCTACAGGTTCAGAAAGTATTTAAGGTGACCGGCAGGTACTGCACAGAAGGGCTGCAAAGTTTCATGGCAAGAGCCCTGTACGTGCAGAGGAGACCTCCAACTACAAACACAAAGCCTGGAAACTACAGTCGGAGCTGGGATTTACCTGCAGCCCCAGACAAACACACAGTGCCAAACTGGGGAGCGCTGACACTGGTATCTGACAGCAACAGCTATAAAAACACTGAGACTGAGCGAAACTGGCATGAAGCAATGCAACAGGTGCTCCTAAAATCACCATATTTTCATTTACTCTTCCTTCCAAGAGGCAGCAAATGGTTTTAGTGGTTTCAACACACAAGCACTGTGGGCTTTGGGTCTGTCTCTGTGTGTCACAGCAGCCTTGCGTCGTGTTTCGCCTGCCCCCCGGGGCAGCCCCGGACTCCTCCTGCCGGCACCTACCCTGTCATGGAGGAAGATGAGAGCCAGCAGGACGTCGTAGATCCCCGCGCAGATTTCGGCAGGAGACAGAGTCTCCAGGACGAGCTCCAAGGGTTTCACACGTTCCGTGACCAGGTGGATCCCATTGGCTTCCACCGTGCAGGAGAGGAAGCGGAGAAGGCAAGGGTGGCGCAAGGTCTTCAGGTGCTTCCAAAGAAGAAGAACAGAATCAAAGGCTGCTGCGGTGACTTGCGGGGGTCACCACGCGCCTCCAGCCACACTGTCTGCTCGGGTTCAGGCAGCGCAGCCCTGCTCCTCGCCAAGCACCTGGCGCACTTGCTCCTTCCCTCGCCGCAAAACCCTCCTAGTACACCTACCTCCTCCGGGAGTCTTACACGAAAGGCCGTGCACAGTGCTCAGGCACAGCCCAGCTAACAAACGCCCCCTCGCAGGGGATCCACGAGCGGGGCTCCACATTCCCGCAGCGGACGCGGGTGTTGTACCCGCCCGTTCCCACCGCCGCGGGGGGCAGCGGCGCAGCCCGTCCCCTTCCCCCCCGCATTAGCGGCTGCGGTCACCCGCGGCCAAACTCGGCAGCTCCTCCTTCCTCCTCCGCCGGGCCCCGGCGCGGGGAGCAGCAGCCCGGCGTCCTTCCCCGCGCGCTTTCCGCGGTACCTTGGCAGCTTTGCTAACCGCATCCTCCTTCTCGCTCTCGTAGACGAAGACGGAGGCCAGCCTGCCGCCCTGCAGCACGGCCGGGTAAAGCGCGTGTCCGCCGGGCAGCGCGAGCGGCGGCTGCTGCAGCGCGCGGCTCCTGAGCGCGCTGCTCTCCGCGCCCATGCCTGGCGGGAGAGCCGCGCCGGGGCCGGAGCGCGCCGTGCCAA